>VNJM01000080.1:0-53621 GCA_008042475.1 Drosophila kanapiae | reverse complement strand
AAAAAAAAAAAAAAAAAAAAAAAAAAAAAAGATAATTTCATTTTCCACATGAACATTTTGCCTCGTCTTTAGCATACTTTTATGAATGCGTTTAGTGAGAAAGTGAATTGGTATTTGGGCGTTCTTTTTTTATGCAGCAGCTAAAAGTGCACAATTAACATATTTTCGGACCGCTACTCTTGGCCATATTTGCCATTATGCGATTTATTCAAGTTTAGTCGAAAGGTCACTTTGCATGACTGGCGATTGAAAATCTTTTAAAGTGCAGTCCCCGCAATGCGAAGGATTTTCTGCGAAAAAGCGTTGGAGCGTAAAATGCCGCACAAGCTGAGTAACTGGATTTGCTGACAGCCAAGGAAATGCTAAATTACAGACGTGGAAGCGGGGAAAAATATTAAAGAAATAAGCCAATTTAACACTGGTCTAAATTTATTAAGCATGCAGGGTAAGTCCTTTAGCGCTTACTCACGGCCACTGTGTCCTTATCACTCCATATCCTGTATCCTCTCCAGACTCAACTCAAACTGTTGCTCGGACTATATAAACCAACTCAACTGAATTGAATTGTCAGAATCGAAATTGAAGCAATTTTGGCTTAGTTATACTCTTCTAAATGTATACTTTTCTAAAAAAAATCATCATATAAAAAAAACGAAACAATTCGATTTCTAAAATTCTAGTTTTATTCGTATATTTTGGGTTGTATGCTGGCCAAACAACGAATGATTGCCAAACGTCATATAAATGTACATACATTGTTTTTTTTAATCGCCATTAAAATCCTTATTAATGAATAATAAAATATTGGTAAAAAAAAATGTAATCCATAAATTTGTCATGTATTTTACACGTTTTCCAGTCATCATGAATCACGCAAACGGAGACCGAGCCAAGGGCTAAACTTTTAAGCCTTTTTACTTTTAAAATACTGGGTGCAAACTGCATCTATGGATATAGGCAGTTGAAAATTATCTGGCGAATACGAGCTAAGAGAAGAGCATAGTTTTGAGTAAAGTTTGCTGATATTTGTAGTCAGTGTGTTATATAAATCAGTCCAAAGTGCTATCTTAACCCTGAAAAAAAAGGAAGAAGAATCGTCACAATTGGAAATCAGAACAATGCAATTTTTGTGTCGTCATCCGAAATAAGGGTGTCAGTGTTAGGTCCCCATGCTATAAAAAATAAATAAACAATGTTGATCCGGTTCCCGGCGAGCCTCTCCTTGGGAGAATATTTTCTCTGGTATGGAAGTTCATGTTTGCGGGTTCGAATATCGGCTACTAATTGTCGTACAAGAGCATCGCTCACTGGACCTCGCCATTTCCCCCTTCCCAACGAAAGAAGTGCGAGGGGATCGTGGAGAGTCCGTTTCTCGTTTTTATTTTAGTTTTTTTTTTTAGTTGAAAGTTACATAATAACTACACATACGTATGTAAATGTGCAAATGTGAAAAATTTAGAAAGTGCCGTCCCGTACGGGTTCGCTTGGTTCTCTCTGTAGTGCTTTGCTTCTTCCGTGTTCCGCTTAACCGAAAAACGGAAGAAAAAAAATAAAATAATCGGCAATAAAGACCAAGAGCAAGATAGATGTGGGGAACCTAAAGCGAAAAATATTCAGCTTATTTGGTATTTTCTGTTTTTGTGGCTCCGAACAATAATTGTTCGGCTGTGTGTGTTTTTTTTTTGATTTATGACTTTTCTAATCACCGCATCGAAAAAATGATGAAACACCGTTTTTACTTCAGCCACAGATTGAGTGAACCATTTTATGTTTTATATCAGGCAAGGGCAACAAATTCAAGTGAGGGAGCAACAGCGCAGCGAGACAAAAAAAGGGACAGCCTCCTAACAATTAAAGGATATTTCGTTTCAAATTTCGATCTTTCAATTTCTTAAGTGACTTTTCTTTATTTTTCGTGCCCTAAAGAAAAAGTCACAGTTTGTTCACTCAACGTACAAGTCGCGGCTAACTGCGCCATTTTTTTTTTTTTTTTTTTGCGAAGTCACTGTATTTGTTGTTGTAAACTCAAGATCGCGAGACTCGCGTCAATAAATCAATTCATTTTGTTGTTGACTTTCTTCATGGATCGCTGGGCATGAGCGACCGTATTCTGACGGTCGTGCCCCATAGTCTTTGGCGTGCGGCCAAACTTTTCAGTTTTCTTTCGGCAAAAAACTTAAACAAGGGAGCACGAAGAGAGGCAGCTCTCTCACGGGAAGGCTAGGCCTCAAGAGCACGATGAGGTCCACCAGTGGAGAAAATCAACCGAAAATACCACGGAAAATTGCCATTGATTCCATTAATTTCGTCTGGTTTTTTTTTGGTTCACAGTTGCGATTGCCTCAGACGTTCGCTAATTGCGCGTGTAAAGTGTGGTTAACAATTAGTTTGCTATTTTTGTTTCGTTTTATAATGTCTCATATTCGATTTGAAAATGTGTTTTCCACCACTAATCATGGAAATCGAAATAGTTTTTTGTTGACTTTGTAATCACATTAGCCATGTGTTATAAGTCGGTCTTTCAAAGTCGATATCGTTCAGGACACAGGAATATTTCTCAGTCTTTCAGTAGATTCTCCACAAGCCAGACAACAAAAGAGAAAAAGTGTATAAATAGTAACAGTGAAAAAATGAATAAAAGGTCAAGTTCAGTTTTGGGGAAAAGAACTGGTTCCAAGATAAATACAGAATCGATGCCCTATCCTGACGGACGCAACAAAATGGATAGAAGGTCAAGTTCAGTTTTGGGGGAAAGAATTGGTTCCCAGATAAATACCCAATCGATGCCCTATCCTGACGAACGCAACAGAATGTATAAAAGGTCAAGTTCAGTTTTGGGGGAAAAAAGTGGTTCCAAGATAAATACCGAATCGATGCCCTATCCTGACGGACGCAACAGAATGTATAAAAGGTCAAGTTCAGTTTTGGGGGAAAGAAGTGGTTCCAAGATAAATACCCAATTGATGCCCTATCCTGACGGACCCAGCCGCTATAATTTTTTGGACGAACTAGATATCTGGAATAATCCCATAGCTTTCCCTGGTCAGGATGCAAGCCTTTCAAGTTCTGCCATAAATCGTAAAAGACGTGCGACAGGTAGAAATAAAAACACAAACATTTCAAAAAAATCCCGTGCTGACTTACTGGATAAGTCGGCAGTTCATTTTCAATCTACTGAAAATTTAAAAGAAGCTGTCAACTCTAATAGCTGTCCTACTTCTGGCCCGGTCACTGGGGCTACTTCCGTGCTAGTACTGGCCAATAAAGAAAATTCGCCGGGTGCAGTTGATCCTAGCAAGATTATAAAAGGGGATGAATCATCTGGATCGGACAAGATGACTCCTGGTAAGGATTTTTCTGGTTGGAGGCAGACTAGCACGTCCAATTGATTTCATTACAGGGTCAAACTCTATAAACTTGATTCTACCAATAAAGAGTGAGCTCGATCCGGACGCGATTATTGACGTGGACAACTATGAGCCAAAAAAACCTATTCAGTTCGGTTCAAAGACGGCTGCCGGTAAGATTTTCCCAACAAGTGGTTAGAGGTAGACTTATCAGGTCCACCAATTGATTCTATTCCAGAGGTCGATTTAGTCGATCCTACCTGCTGCCCAGTCTCAGCAGAGACTGACACTCTGCTCGATCCAACTAATCGGGTTGTGGAACCTGAAGCCCTATTTGATCCGAATGTCTCTGGAAAATCAACCTAATCCTAACGCAAGAGGCTGCGCTGGCGAGCCAATCAGGATCAGGTGGCCCCTCCGTTCATTCCCTAAGTTATACATAAAATAAATATGCTGATAATTTAATTTTCCACATGAACATTTTGCCACGTGTTTAGCATACTTTTGTGAATGTGTTTAGTGAGGAGGGGGGTAAGTGTTTCGGCGTTTCTTTTTTTCTCAAGCTCTTAAAAAGTGCACATTTGGCAGTAAACTTATTTTCGGACCGCTTGGCCAAATTTGCCATTATGCGATTTATTCAAGTTTAGTCGAAAGGACGAGGAAGCGGGGAAAAATGTTCAAGAAATAAAGAAGTTTGGCACTGGGTTAAATTTATTAAAATAAGTTATTTCACACTGAACGAAAAATAGGGCCAAGCCTCGTCCTTTACTTCTAATAAACCCATGTAAATATGTATATAAATACCCTGCAGTACTGCCTAAATATATTAAAACCACTTCTGATTTTGGTTTTGTCGTAATTTGCGTGCTAATTTCCTGCTCCAGAATTCACTTGACATTTCCAGCTACGCAAAAGATTTACATATCTTCGAGCCGCAGCATGTGGAATGCAGGCAAATCCTTCTGCGCTTCCACTGTGTCCTTATCACTCCATATCCTGTATCCTCCTCAGCCCCATCCCAAACTGTTGCCCGGACTGGAGGCAGTGATGTATCCACTCCATATCGTCTATAGGTTTTGACAGCTGCTCGAGTTGCCGCTCCTGCGGTTGCCAAGTTTTGGCTTTTGACTCAAGCAGACATTTGCCTGGCAAATTACCAGAAACCAGAGACACTAGACTTGGGAAAATGGGGTTAGGCTGTGTCTTGTGGGCAAATAGGGAATTTTCATCACTTAATTGACATCTGAGCTGCGTGGCAGCCGGGCTGGGATAGTGATTAGTTGCTGAATTTAACCGAAGAACATGCATTAACTGAAATGATGAATCAAGAATTAAATCAGAGGCGGCTATGAAAATAAACAAAAAATGTTGCAGTATGAAAAAGCCGTACCTGAAAAGTGGAAAATTCAATTCAATTGTTTCATGTGCATCTGCCAATTAGAATGAGACAAACCAGTTTTTGGTTTTGGCCACTGACACAGGAAAAGTGAAACCGCTTTGGCCATTGACGCAAAATGTCAGTTGTCGTTGTCAGGCCGAATCCTCATCTCAATACCCATACCCAACCCCATGTCCTTTCAGCTCAGGCTCATCCTCATCCCTTTTGGCTTCTTGCCCCATCAGCAGTGCGTCATAAGCGGGTTATGGCATTTTCATTTCGAGTAGACGAAACGAGCTGAAAAAGGGAAGAGAAGCTGATGGCAGATAGGGATGCACCATTTTTGGTCAGGAATTGTAGGGGCATCAAGCTGCAGTTCAATATCTGGACGTACATATGTGAATTAATCGGCTTTTTCCTGGTTATTTTCTCAAAATAAGAAGCAGATTGCATTGATTGTATTTCTTAATGTCGACTAATTAATTCTGGTTTATAAAAAGATTTTGGTTTTCTCATTTTTCCTTGATATTTCCCCTACAAACCTTTATATTCTACTTGACCTTGATTGGACGAAGCACACATCCACATTCACATCCGCATCGCAAGTCAATTTAATTGGAAGCGGGCACAAAGTGCCTGCTGCCGTTACCCTTTTTGACATTTAATTAATATGCAAATGGCGCTGCCTCTGCATGCCGTTCTCGCAGCATCTGGCACTTCACCAGCTCCCAGATCCAGCGCCATATGCGATGGCCACTTCCTTGCCGGGGGTATCCTTCGGATTCGCTGGCAGCGTAAACAAACAGTGAAGGAATTAGAAAGGCAGCTTAGTCATTCCGCCGGCGTCGCAGATTTCGTGCAGGGCTAACCGGGGGAATGGCACATAGTGGTGGATTGTGAACTGTGGAGCGTGTGGGGCACATCCTTGACATCCTTGGGTGTCCCACAGAAATGCCCTCTTGGAATTTACGAGCCGCTCGAGATTAGTTTCCCCTGGCTGTTTGCTTTAATTGCGCCCATAGTCACGGGGGGCGTGGTCGAGTGTCGTTTGAGTCAGCAAACAAGAAGGCGGTCCGGTCCCACTGCTCTCCATCTGCCACCATTGGCACCATTCCACATACGCGGCGTGTGCCCGCGGATATGCCCCAAGATTGGTGTCGCTGCATTGTAAATATTGCATTGGGCAAGCTCAAATAAACACACTTATCGCATCGAACGGGGAGTCGTAAATATATATGTCTGCGTCTATATACGGACATATATCGGAGATGCATAAATTGTTTGCCGGTGGAAAGGGGTCGTTCCACAATCGCGATGCTCGGGCATTCTGTGTGTGTGTGTGTGTTTGTGCCACCATTTTATATCTTATTTATTTCAATTTTTTGCCCATTCGTTGTCGCGACGTGTGTCGAATGTGCGGCACATTTTATTCGAATGTTGCCATTCGGCCCTCCCATTTTTATCATCCTTTGGGATGCAATTTAAAATATTGCATGAGTCCTTTTTTTTGGTGTTTTTTGCTTTCCTTCTTTTGGATTTTTCATTCGCCATTGACGTGGCCGTTGAGTTGAGTGATTGCAATAAATTATTACTGCAAGTTTATCAAGACCAATGGAGCAGAGCTTGGAAAA
Source organism: Drosophila kanapiae (assembly GCA_008042475.1). Taxonomy (NCBI): domain Eukaryota; kingdom Metazoa; phylum Arthropoda; class Insecta; order Diptera; family Drosophilidae; genus Drosophila; species Drosophila kanapiae. The sequence goes on along the minus strand of VNJM01000080.1, from coordinate 47,265 downwards.
TAATATGCCAGTGTTTCTTAAAGATGAATAGGATGGGCTGCGAAGGAAAATATATACAAGTATAAAAACTAGAAGAAGATTGTAGCGACATTGGTTGGCATATGAAAAACGATTAGTTATCAGCCGAAATGTACTTCTATATTCTCGTTTTTACTACAATTATCTCATCCGCAACATGTTTTTCCTACGCATGGCTATCTTCTGCTGCGCGGTCACAATCGAAAGGGTGCTGTCCGAGACCAAATCGTCCTTGGACCCGTAGAATCGCTGAACATCGTCGATCCCGAACCAATTGAGTAGCACGGCCAATTCAATGGCCAGGACGCACACAGTCGCTCCATATCCCTGGATAATATCGTCAGCTATCCCGGATGGAACACAATTCATAGCGATTATATCCGCCAGAACTTGGAGTACATAATAGACGGGATACCAAACGACGAGAAGGAGGATTTGCATCGACAGGCAAAGAGTCACAAACTCCTGAATATTGGCCACGGTATCTACGGGGGTCATCAGACCGGTCATCAGCTTGAATTTATTCAAGGCCATCGTGGCCACAATGATGAATACGCAACTGTCGGATGTGGCCTCAACAGGGCAGTAAAAGAAACCCATGCAGTGGCAGAAGATTGAAAGGAATATAGAAAGTATGTAAACCGTTTGCATTTTATGTTCTTACAAAATGGAAGTATTCGAATTATATAGATTTAAACACATTAAATAGAAAATTTTGTTTGTGCTGCTCGAGACAACTGGTTCATAATGAAAATAGTTAGAGAATGACTGGATTGTATTTGACGTTAAAAACAAGGCAAGGTTTTAATATATGTATATCTATATTCCAGGCCTGTTTGGAAAATTGTAAGAGGGTATAGCAAGCTATGACTTCCTAGTTCATCAGCTGTTGACAGAAACAATTTATTTTAGTTTTGACTTCGATTGCAAGCGGTTGTAAGAGCTCCTTATTTTATTTTTCCAAACTGAAAACTTTGTGAAAATGTCTGCTCGCGTGAGTTTATAACGGAGTTGGATAACGGCATACGTTAATAACGAAGTATCTTTGCAGAAATTTAACAATAATCCTGGCAAACCTTTCCCCAAGGTTGCGATGAGTGTCCATCAGCGTTTGGGCGAGAAACTACCTAATACTGAGATGATGAGACGCTGCCTTGATAATGACTTTAACAACGAGTGGAATGATCGTCGTATGTGGTCAGCCAATGCCAACAACTCTGTTAGACCCGGACCAGGATCCGGATTATTGTCTGAACCGCAGAATTTGCGTGGACCACCACCACCGCAGAATGTTCGTGCAGCACCACCACCGCCGAATAATTTGAACTGGGACTCTGCTTTCAAAGGAAATTGTTCAGAAATCGTAGGTATCACTCATCGCAACATGTCAGCCAGTTATGAGGACATTTCGGACTTCGAAGATCAGCCGCTAAATCGTCGCGAGTTTAACAATAACGTTTATGACGAACCGGAACACTTTGCTCCGAACGATTTCCAACGCGGAATGGAGGAGGAGGTACTCAATATTCGGAACTATCGGGAGACCGATTCGCAATTTTGCAGTTTCGATATGGAACCCAGAAGGGAAAAAGCAGCTATCTCATTGGGTAGCTATCATAGCTTCGAGAGTGGGCGAGTGGAGGCTTCCTCGACATACATCGCCCGCAGCCAGGATGAGGGTATGGTACCTGATGGTCAGAACAACGATCAGTGGCGTCCCTATGACGAGCCAATAGCAGCGGCCAAAAAGCGTCGCCGCGAGCCAAGTCCTTCTGGTCCTGTGCCTCCTCGTGCTCACCACCAGATTTCGGACCGCATCTTCGTTATCGGAGGCTACAAGTTACCATACATCCGCAACGGTGGGGACCCATTGCCGCAGCCGGAATCCAAGTCGTATGCAGTTCGTTTCTTCAGGAAAACTCCACCTTTTCGCATATTCCCTAAGAAATCCAATGAACGGCCCTTCGTGGAGCATGTCTACATCGAGACATTTGATATTCTTGATTTTGATGATACGGAAGGACGACTTTCCCTTTTCCGCTTTCGCGATGACATCGCCGATGAGTGGACCAAAGTCTATCGCGGCAGAATGTATCGCAATTGGGACGGCTGGTGGAAGGATTTCCACAGCATCAATGTCGATATCGACATGGAACTGAGCAAGTTCGAAGGCTTCAATGTGAAATATAACTTCATGCCGCCACCCGGTAATTTCAACTTCCCTGAATTGATCAAGAGAGCCAACATTGCCATGGCCATGAATCGTAACAACTATCTGGGCAACATGCGTGTCATCTACGGCATCATGAATACCAGTATCCTGGGCAACATGAACATGGAGACGTTGGCCCGCCTGCAGGGCATCATTCGCTGTGTGCCCAATCACCTGTGGATCTACAAGTTGCGCTGCATGATCTACCTCTGGTACAACTACAGCCAGGTTATCAAGAATGGCAACACCAAAGACAAGAAGTACGAGATGGTGCTCAAGGAGTGGAACAGCCCCGTCATCCACTGGGTGGCCAAGCAGGCCCTCATCGACCTGCGGAACATCAGCCAGGTCGAGTATCCAGAGTTTACCAAGCTGTACGGCAAATCCAAAAAGACATAAATTGTTCATAGATTTGTTTGTAATTTTATATAATAAACTCTATAAATATTCATAAAGGCATAACGAAAAGCCTAAATCGAACTATAATCCTTCATATTTGTGGCATATCCTTTGAAGCATGTTTATCTGACAAACTTATTACGTATTATTATTCTCTCATATCACATCGTAATCTCCTCAAAACCCTATTTATGATTCATATTAAATGTGGTTATACAAATAGAAAACAAAAGGTAAAAGGGGCAAAGCTACTTATTTCAAGTGAATCCATATTCTGAGATCTGGCGCAATTTATTCAGCTCCACTTGCATAAAGTTGTTTAATTTGTTATCCCCAAAGTGCACCTGAGCCTCGGGGCTAAGAGGCAAAACCAAAATAAAAAAAAAGAAACGTACATATATATAAATATATATATATAAATAAGGACGAAAGGAAGCGAGGAAAGCCAAATGAATAAACCAACAGCAACGGAAAATGACGATACAAACCAAAGAGAAGGCTATGAAAAAATGCAAAGCGCTACTGCATATTAATCCGACAGAGTATTTCACTCAGACCTGAACAGACACACCCGCACGGAGTGTCCTGGCAGCAGACAGACTGAAGAGTACACAGAAACAAATTGTTTTTAATTCTTGTATTCACTTTGGGTTTAATCACAGTGCTTTCTGTACATAAAGAGTCTACCAGGAGTACAATTTTTTAAGCAAACTTATTTTAAATACTATATTTTTTTGTCGCCGTGCAGGCAAGGCCATCAGGACACATTGGGTAGGGGACAGGATGTCTGCGGGATGGGCGACCGCGAAAGACATTTATTGTATCCTTAGCGCGGCTGACAGACGCGTGCTGAGACGATGATGAATTTGCTGCCGCCGATGCTGCCACCTTACTGGCCACCCCTCCCAAAAGCCACCCAAAAGGGGCGCACACCCCTTGCTCCTTGCTGAAGATGCCTCGAATGCTGAGGGCACAAAGTGAAAAACTCGGCTGGCAGCCCAACGAAGCGGCAGAAATGACGACAGCCCGCCTTTGGGACGGACGCTGAGCAAGTGACGAAAAAAATGCAAATAAAATGCCGGCTTATTGAGTCAGTGGTGGAGGTGGCCCCGAACGAGACACTTTTTAGTTGATTGAAAAAGGTGATGTCAAGGTTTTTTCCTTCTCTTCTATTTCACTCTTTGTTGACCTTTTTTCCGTTAAATATGATAGAAGTTTTGCACTTTGATAAGCAAATGCTTTGGGTCTGTCTGCTAAGTATTTAAGTGAAGGAGGGCAGGGAGGCTCACTGAAAGGAAAGTGGCCAGTAATCGCCAGGAACGGTTAATACATAATTGACGGCGAGAAAAGCGCCATAAAAAGACAGCAAAGATAGAGAGATGAAGTTTCAAATGAAAATAATTTAAGGGTAATATAATCTAAATGGAAACTGTTAAGTCATGGCATACTTTATACTTTGCTCTAATTTATTTTCTGTATTTTAAGCGATATTGAAAATTATTACAATGAATAGTAAATTAATAAATATTCCCAATTGAGTTTCTCCAATATTATTTGTAATATTTTCCTTGGACCTTTTGTGTATATCGCAGAATTTCGAAGATTTAAAAGGATTTTCGCACAGCCGAATGTTTATTTCATTTATCAAGATGAGATAGGTTCAAAGGCCATTGCTGGCTCATCCAAAAATATATGCACACTCGCCCACTCATTCAGTGGGTGTGTGTGTGAGTATGCAAACAGAGAAATGTAATAAAATACTAAAAAGCACAACAAAAAGGCGTCAGGTGCAGACAAACAAACACTTTCGCAGGCCCAGGAGCAGCAGCCAGGCGGGAAACATCCTTGATGCCAGTGGGATATCATGTTTACGCATTTATCCCGGCCGAAGGCTGCTGGTACAGAGGCCCACGCGATAATATTTAATTTAAAATGGTAACCTCCGGCACTTTCTGCTTAAATGAAAAAGTGTCACACCCTGCCGGCTTGCCTGTATCCGAGAGTCTTTTATTTAGGAACCCGTCTTAAGTCGCTCCAAATCAGATTCCATTTTAGGCGCAGTCAGGAAGCGATTTTCGTGTCTTATCCAACTCATACACTTCAGGTGCGATTCCGCCTAAATTTAGGGGTGTTACTCTCGAAAGGTTCAAGCGCGCCTACTGGGACTTTAATGATTAACCTTGCTCAAAGGAAATTATTTGCACCCGTCGATGTTGCCTTCCCTTTCTCAGACAGTAAGTGAATCCCATTTATTAGCGATAAAAATAAAGATTTAAATCAAGTTAGAATGGTAAGCCCCTACCATTGAAATGAAATAAACATGGCCAACTTTGTGGTGGCTGAGAACAGGAAGCATTTCGTAGAAAATGTCTCGAATATCGATTGTGATTAATATGAAATAACAAATATCCAACAGATACAACAAATATAGAAGTTCCTCTAAACTGGATTTTATTTCTATTTGTATAAATTCGTTAGACACATTACCATACAAACTCAACAACAAATAATTTGTATTCTCTGATTTATATTTCGTCTGAAATCTGGGTTAACGCAAAGAATTCTTAACTTATTTAATTCTTAATTGGCTTATAAAAGAAAATGCTTCTAAATTCTGTTTTCTTGTATTTTCTCTAAAGATATAATTTTATTTTCCTTTAACGAACCTAGACATACACACACGTCATTAATTATAATTGAATTAAGTAGAAAGCAGGCACGTACACACACCTACAGCAATGCTCAATCATAATTTAAATTTTGGCCAGAACGAAGGGACAATGTAACTGCTAATATAATCTGAGCATGTGTGCTTGTATTCCCTGCTAATTAGCAATTAAATCCGATTCTCATTAACTTGGTCTCGCTCTCGAATTTATCACTTTAAATATGACTTCTCGGGCTAAATTGTAGGGCTCACTGGATGCCTGGGCCCTTGATATCATTAACACCATGCGGAATTGATGAAATATTTGCAGAAATTTGTAAATATGACCAATGATTCCATGATTAATTAAATATTCTTCATTAAATACTGCACATGCAGGACAGGAAACGAGAGGTGACAAAACAGGGGAAATCCGGACAGATGAATGATAAAAATGCCCATGCATATTTATTTAAAAAAATTTAATTAATTTGCAATTAATTACACATTCATTACATCAGTCCGAAACGATTGCAATACAAAGTCAGATTTCATATAATTATTTGCGCAGACTTTAATAATCAAAGAGGAATTTTAATAACAAAACATACTCTACATTCTAATTAACATTATTCGAAACCACACTAAATTCTATGAATAAACCAAACATATTAAGGAAAGAAAGCGCCAAACTTTTAGACATAAATATCATTTAATTTGTTATTGCACATTCCATTTTCCATTTCAACAAATACTACTAGATTATAAATCACAATCAGAGTTGCAAACTTGCATTTTAAAGTGAAAACTGCTTTTGCTTTTCCACCGTGACTCTGCAACTAATAAAATGCGAGTGTTTGCAGGTTGCATAAATTGCAACAACATTTGTAAATATTTCAGTTTCGTGTGCACATCAAAAACAGGATCAAGGACTCACAGGTTCCTGTTGCATTCTAAATCGTTTATTTTTATTTTTTATTATATGTTGCGACGAGTGAAGCCAAATATTTATTTAGCAAAAATGCAATAAAATGAAAAGCCTTTTTACCCACAATTTTCAAAGTTAGAGAGGGAGAGAATTTTCCCACATTTTGACTTCTCCGGCATTGCATGACAAATTGCATTTGAGGTTTTTCACATGGACATTGATTTAATTACCAAATGAATTTCCTTGCCAGCCAAGCCAGAAGTCGAGCAAAGAAGCTTAATTTCCCTCAAGTCTGGCCAGGAATTTGCATGTGCACCGCCCCGAATCCCCTTTTATTGCCACTACTATCCGGTTCTCTGGCTGTCTACGTTTTCGTCTGCCCATTTGAGTAATTTCATTATGAGTTTTAAGACTTTTAATTAATTTAAAAAGTGAACAATTTTACACTCTTTTTCATAACAACTCCGCCCCGGAGTCCGAGCGCAGTCCGGTGCGGTCCGATCCGGCTTTTGTCCGCCGGAGTCCGAGCCGAGCCGGAAGAGTGGCATAATTTCCGTACCGCCTCGCCCCGCCTTCCCCGAAAAAAGTTGATGCAAACACATTTCATCTGCATTTCGAGTGGACCAAGGGGTCCGAGGGCAGGAAAAGGCATCGCCATCTCTGCATTGGCAGCATCAACAGCATTCAATTAATTTTCCGTACTTCTGCCATCCACAAAAGCGAAAAGTTTTCCAGTCCGACATCCGGCATTGTTGCCAACTTGAATGCTTATTTACGGCTACAACGACGGCGAAGGCAGCACAAGTTCCCCGGATTATGCCGAACATCATAAAACTTGTATCGACTCGTTAAACTGGCGGATGAAATGAACCATTCGAGTGACAGCACTACACTGAAGACAATTTTTATTTAAATTAAAAATCTATTTAAAAAGGGCCATTACTACTTCAGGGTATGCCTTGAAATTTTGGTTATTTGTTAATATTTGGTAGAAATAAAAACACACTATCCTTATCTTCATTAAGAAAAAAACCAAAAAAAAAAAAAAAAAGTAAATAATGTCCGCCGAAGTCGAGGAATTACTGAAACGTTTCCAGGCCTTCAAGAACATAATCGGGATAGTAGTGGTGGACAACGATGGAATCGCTATTAAGACCACCTTGGACAACAATTTGACGCTGCACTACGCGGCCCTGATGCAGACGCTGCGGGAGAAGGCACGCCAGGTGGTTCAGGATCTGGACGCCACCAATGAGTTCACCTTCCTGCGGCTACGGACGCTCCTGCACGAGGTGATGCTGTGTCCGCAGGACGATTACTTCATCATGGTGCTCCAAAAACCCTGCGACTAAGATTCGATTACCGACCGCAAGCGAAAAATATTAATTCAGGGCTGAGCCTCATTTCATTTGCTGCGAAAGTCAATTACGTTGCATTAAAGCGAGTGTTCGGCATATAAAAATTATATATATACATATTATTTATTTTAACATAGCCGCCATAGTCTCAATTCCGTCATCCGGCATTCCGTCATTAATGGCATTCAGTTGCAAATTATTTGCATTGGGAATCGCAATTGAATTGGGAATGCCATCTGCGTGCGGCGCGCACTCTTATTCAATATGCATCCTTTGGCCCACGTACCGAAGCATTGCGCTCCTCCGTCCTGGCAAACTCATTTACAATAAATGAAGACTGACTGAGGCAGCCACGAAACAAATAAACTTTTTTACGGCCCTCGCCAGGATGCGAGCATGTAAGGATACCCTTAGCCGAACAGCGGAAGAGGGTGGGTCCTCCTCCATTGGGTTTTCCTATTTTTCATTTAATTAAATATTTTACGTGCAAAGTGCATTATGAGCACCGATGAGGGTCTAAGGGGGGCACCAGAACCGCCATTGGTAGCTCTGTAGAGTAGCAAGAACGCCCAGAAAGGGGGGCAGGACATCGATGGCAATCCATCTATCCATCGGTGCAGTGCGAAACTATTCGTTCGAGATAATTGCGTAAGCATCAAATTGCATAAATGCGCCCAAGCGAAGTCCAAAATGATTAGTTGCAGAACGAGAAACAGGACGATTCATGATCCTGAATATCATCCGTGCTACACTACAGTTTCCCTTCCATGATGTTCAATAGGTGGGGTGAGAGTGGGTGAAATTTATATCCAGAACATAAGTGGGTGGATTTTATTGCGTTAAGAGCTTCTGAGCTATACTTTAAAATTTATTTTACTACCTGCTATAATCTATTTAATATAATTTTTAAAACTCAATTGTGACATTAAATTAATGTAAGTGCACCAAATGAAATGCAATTTTGTACTATTATAGTTAAAAGATAATCACTGTCAATTCAAATGCCAATTTGCTTGCAAATAAGCATCACTATTAGGTGAGATTTAATGTTGTCCCAATAGTGCTATATGCCATTATTATTATGCCTGTGAAGAGATATACCATTGCAGCTACTACATAAATAAACTTTCTTATATATACCAGATGCATTATCACATTAGTTAAATTTATGATAATAGCATTTTATAATTAAATTGCCAGAACATTATCTTTGAAGAGCAATATACAAAATAGCAAAGAAATATTTTCCAATATGCAAAGGTATTTCCTTTAATCGCTTGAAGGTCATAATTTTAATTATTTTTTAACCTAACATTTTTGAGCCATTAGAGAATATAAAGATAAAGTACAAATTATGATAAGCCTTAGTACATATAATAGTCTAGGGAATATTTAAAATTAATGGACTATTGGGTTCTATATAAAAGCCACTCACTTTCCAATTTTTAGTAAGTCGAGCTGTCAACTCAGTTAAGGAAACCTTACTAAGCTATCACTTTAAAGTGATATTTAAGTGCCTATTTACAGTCCTAATGGCATCTCTTGTGTCTGCAGGACGAGTTCGTGGACCTGAAAAACGAATCGTTGGTGGTGATCCTCTCCCCATCGAAAAAGCACCCTACCAAGTTGGCATTTTGAAGTATGGTGTACATTCTTGTGGAGGCGCTATGGTCAAGTGGTGGATGTACAGGAAGCATACCAACATGAGGACTTTGATGATCATTCCAATGATATAGCTGTGCTATATTTGAAGGATCCCCTCAAACTTAATACCCCAAGAACACAGAGTATCGAACTGGCTGAAAGGAATCCAGAAACCGGAAGCAAATGCAGGGTCACTGGTTGGGGTATTACATACGAAGGATCATCTTTGTTTGCTCAAAACTTATTTGCTGCCGATCTCATAATTTCAAACTATAGTTTGTGTCGCTACAAATATTTTGGAGGAGTTACTAAGGATATGATATGTGCCTCAGCACCGGGCAAAGATGCATGCAAAAAAGAATCTGGAGGTCCATTGGTCAGCTTGCCCGACCTTAAGCTCATTGGCATCGTTTCCTGGGGTAAGGGATGTGCTCAGCCCGGTTTTCCTGGAGTATATGCAAGTGTGTACTACCTGAAAGATTGGATTAGGGATACAATAAAAATAATTGAAGAAAATATCCACTAAGCTATTACACAGAAAATATAATCAAATATATAACATGAGAAACCATTTTCTGTTCTGTTTACCTTTGCTTTTATTCCATTTTTTAATTCTTTAAAGAGCTGTTCAACTCTGCTCTCGAACTCATCATAAACAAGTTGAACTTGTTTAGGCTAACTTGTTTAGGCTTCCACTTTCAGGTTAATACTTGTTGTGACAGTAACAATGAAGCTTCAGGCAACTTAGGGTTCATGTAAAAATTTTTGATTAAAAATTGCCAGTATTGAAGTTATCGGCTGCATGCGAACAGTGATTATTTTCTAGATTAGTTAAATATCTGCATATTCACTCATAAGAAGCACTCAAAAAAATTTGTAAATGTTACTTTTAAACGTTTCAGAACTTCAAAGTAAAATGTCTTAAAAATGTTGTTGAAATTTTAAATTAGTACTTGTACACTTTATCATATTAGCAATCTGTTGATTAGCTGTTTCTTTCTCTGTACTCTGTTATTAACCAGCAGATAAGAAGCCATAAAGCTTGCTAGATTATAGCTGGGAACTATATATAGCGCCGCTTATTGGACTGGATTTACCTTGGCCGCATTGCTTTCCTGTCGCCATAAAAGAGTGGTTCACTGCCCAGTTCAGACGTCGAGAATAGAATTCTTAAAAAATACGGAAGCCCAACAAGGTCAATATGTTTATAAAGTGCCTGATTCTTCTCTCCGTAGCGCTTCTGCTGTCTGCGAATAAGATACCCAAGCCAGGAGGGCTTGGGGGTCCTTTGCCCATTGACAGGATTACACCTGCGACGAGTAACACCACACAGATCTTGGCCCAGTTGAGGGAGCTGATGCTGAATGTCCAGGTGGGCAACTCCAGCGGCATAGTGGCGTACATAGTGCCCTCCACCGATGCCCACCAGTCGGAGTACCTTAGTCGGCACGACGAGCGGCGCGCATTTGTCACCGGATTCGATGGATCCGCGGGAACAGCGGTGGTGACTACCGATGCCGCCCTTCTCTGGACTGACAGCCGCTACTACCTGCAGGCGGAGCAGCAGTTGGACGAGAACTGGGAGCTGATGAAGGATGGTTTAAGCAGCACTCCATCCATTGGCGTCTGGCTGGCCCAGAACCTCACCGCTGGTAGCCTCGTAGGCGTGGATCCTCGCCTGATGTCGTTCCGTTCCTGGCAGACCATCGAAGCCCAGCTGATCTCCGCAGGAAGCCAACTGGTGCCCATCGAAGACAACCTTGTGGACAAGGTTTGGGGCGAAGATCAGCCACCTCAAAACGCCAACCCCATACATACGCTGAAGCTGCAGTTCGCGGGCAAGACCATAGCCAGGAAATGGGAAGATGTGCGTCAGCAGTTAAAGCAGAAGAGCGTGGATGCATTGGTGGTCAGCGCTCTCGATGAGATCGCCTGGCTGCTGAATCTGCGCGGATCAGACATTGAGTTCAATCCAGTATTCTTCTCCTACATGATTGTGACTGAGGATAAGCTTCAGCTCTTCGTGGACTTAGAGAAGAAGCCCGCTGACTTCGACAAACATCAGCTAAGGAATCATGTCAATGTAACCCTTCTGCCCTACGAGAAGATTTCCCTGGAGATTCGAAAAATCGTGTTGACGAAGAAGTCGAACATCTGGATTGCTCCCACCATCAGCTACTATCTGGCAGCCTTGATTCCTGAGTCCCGAAGACACCAAGCAGTGACGCCCGTAAACCTACTTAAGGCGATCAAAAACGAAGTCGAGGTACAGGGATTCGTCAACAGCCACATCCGCGACGGAGTGGCTCTGTGCCAGTACTTTGCCTGGCTCGAACATCAACTGAAGCGGGGCAAGGAGGTGGACGAGATATCCGGCGCCGAAAAGCTGGAGTACTTTCGGGGCTTAAAGGAAAACTATGTGGGCCCCAGCTTTGAGACGATCAGTGCTTCCGGACCGCATGCCTCTCTGGCACACTATATCCCGAGCAATGACACGAAGAGAAAGATTACCGACAAGGAGATCTACCTGTGTGACTCGGGAGCTCAGTACTTGGACGGCACCTCGGATGTGACGAGGACCCTTCACTTCGGCGAACCCACTGACTTTGAAAGGGAGGCCTACACTCGCGTCCTGAAGGGACAACTTAGTCTAGGTTCCGCTGTTTTTCCGGCCTTAGTCAAGGGGCAGGTTCTGGACACTCTGGCGAGGAAAGCGCTCTGGGACGTTGGACTGGACTATGGTCATGGCACTGGCCATGGTGTAGGTCACTACCTAAATGTTCACGAGGGACCCATGGCGGTGGGCCCTGGTGTCGCAGCCGATGATCCTGGCTTGCAGGCGAACATGTTTATCTCCAATGAACCTGGCTTTTACCAAGACGATGACTTCGGCATCCGTATCGAGGACATTGTCCAAATTGTGCCCGCCAAAACGGCGTACAATTTTTCCGATCGCGGAGCCCTGACCTTCAGAACCGTCACTATGTGCCCGAAACAAACGAAGATGGTCAAGAAGGAGCTCTTATCCGAGGAGGAGGTGAAGCTGCTCAATAGCTATCACCAGCTGGTTTGGGACACCCTGGCGCCCATTCTGAAAGCTAAAAAAGACGTATTAACCTTGTCCTGGCTTAGGAAGGAAGTCAAAGCGATTTGAAGATGATTGTCCTGGGATTCAAGTGAAGGCGGCTTTGTGTTGATATTATTACAGAAAATAAACATAATATATAAGTTTATAAATATAAATTTGAACTTATAATAAATATCAATTATATAAATCATTTGCTCTAACTTTGGTTTTTTATTCTATTTATTTATTTCACAAGTTAAGTTCAAATCTAGTTAGCATAAGGATAATCGCCTGATATACAAGAAATAATGTTCAAAAAATACTATTATACGGAATTTTTCCACAATTTGTATTTATATATTCTATCATTAATAAATAATATTATTAATAGTTGTATTGATCCAGTTTCTGAAGAAGGCGACATCAGTATAGACTCCGGGGACACTGCTAATTCCACAATCCCTTCCAAAGGAAACAATTCCAATTAGTTGCCGATCCTCTATGCTTATTAAAGGACCACCAGAATCTGATGTGCAAGTATCACGTCCCTGCGCAGTGGCACAAATCATATCCTCAGAGATTTTTGTTGGCCGATGAGCTTTCTGGCACTCATTGTGATCGACGACGGACAAATGGACACCTTGCAATATTGGCCAGGCGAATTCGGCATGGTCTAAAGTGAAGCCCCATCCTGTGGCCAATGTCATAGTTCCAGCTTCTGGAGTTTTCTCGGCAAGAGCTGTTTTTTGAACGTTGTCATTAAATTTGAGGGGTGACTTTAATAAGAGCACTGCAATATCGTTTTCAATCGTTGTAACATTAAAGCCCTTGTGGGCAATTGACTTGCTGACTTTTACAAGCTGTCCATCCTTTTTCCAGTGTGAGGATCCTGCGCGCACTGAGAGTTTTGTAACAGGAACATGCAATACGCAGTGTGCAGCACTCAGAACAATCCACTCGCTAAGTATGGATCCGCCACAGGCGTGACTATTATTGTACATTATAGACACTTGCCAAGGAACATATTCGATAGGTATAAAATGTCCTCCAACGATCCTTTCCTCTGGATGAGAGCTCCGAACAGCAGAAAGAAGACTTAGAATTGATAGATAAATAAAACACTTTATGAGCATTTTATATTTGTCAAGTTTTTAAAGTTTCCTCCACTGTAACTTGAGACCCAAATGTCGAAACTGCAAAAGAACAGCTCTTTTATAGGTAGAGCAAACGAAATAAATAATAATAAATTTAAGTATAGACGACACCCATAAACTTAAAGAAGCTTATCTTTAGGCAAAAAGTAATATGTCAAGGAATTTTTAAATGGGTTAAAATGTCCATCCATAAGTATTGGTTTAAGTATCATAAGTATCATTGGTTTAAACTTTCAGAAAATCGCTTTGTTATAGCGGAAAAAAATCATTTTTTGTTAAGAAAAAACATTGTTCATAAAGAAACTTAACTTACGGCAGTTTATTTCTTTGTTTAAAACGCAATATGTAAAGGAATTTTTTAAAGAATGAAATGTTCTGTTGTTGAAGATAATTACTTGTTTTCAAATATTTTTAACGCTTTTGTTTCGTAAGAATTAAGTGTATAAACTATTATAATTATAATATTTGCAGTGATCATTTAATTATTTTCTAAAAAAAAGTAGGTGTTTAATTTTCAATGGTACTTACAACTTCTTCAAGATTATAAATTAAATAACTTATTTAGTTACTGGTAGCTTTTAATAGAGCCACGACACCTTTAAGTCCTATAAAAGAAAGTCCCACTTTCCGGTACAGACATTGAGTTCTCAACGAAGTGAAGGAAACTTTCTGGACTAACGAATCAAATTGATCTTAGATGGGTTATTTGCTGTCCTGGTGACCTCACCGGTGTCTGCTGGACGAGTTCGTGGAACGAATCGTTGGTGGTCGTCCCCTCCCCATCGAAAAAGCACCGAAAACTTTAACACAAATCACCGCTGATATTAAAAAGGTTAATTGAAAATTCAGATTGTCTGTGTTAATAAAATGTTGATAAATGTTTTGACATTACTTTTAGCATTACTTGCGCCCACAAAAATAAATACGTAGAAAAATGTGTGATCTATGCCCTTCCTCAGATAACACTATACATTTCTTGACCTTCATATAGCATTTAGTCAACTTCCTCAATAAAATGTAGTCACCTACTATACGAAAAAATGAAGAATATCTCATATAGTTGTTCTTTCCATATATATATTTACAGCTAAAAGAAGGCAAGGTATACCTTTCACAAGACGACAGACATACATTTTTTAGAGCAAATATAAGAGAGTGAATCTCATTTCTGTTCTCATAGCGACATCTCAAGTCACCAGAGAACAAAAACATCTTGAAATTAAATTATCCTGAAAATGTTTTTCAAGTCCTGGATATTTCTCTCGGCAGCTGTCGTCCTGCTTTCGGCTGAAAGGATTATTCTGCCGGAACAACAGATAGTGGGAGGACGACGAAACTCCTTGGCAGGTCGCTATCTTGAACCGAGGATCATATCCAACCATAATGACAAGTTAGTCTGGGTAGCCGATCCCTACGATATCGACGTACTTGTTTTGCAAAGTCCACTGAGATATATCCTTTTTCCGGGGGAAGCCGTAATCTGCGAGGTGGAAACTATTCATCGGGGATCTTCGGAAGTGTATCCTGGCAATGGCTTATGATAACAAATATATCACTCAGGATAATTTATGTGCCGCTGCGCCCGGAAGAGATGCAAAAATGGACAACTTATTGGCATCGTTTCGTGGTGTATAGGCTGCGCCGATCCCAAATATCCAGGAATTCATGTTGCCTTCTTCAAGGAGGAGATTCGTAAAGTTGTCCTTAATTCAGCGCTTTGAAAATCGAAAACTTGATTAAAAAATAATCTTATTTTTATATTAGGTGGGAAATCATTTTCGGAAATAATCTATAAATAAAAATATAATTGTAAAATTGACATAATACTTTAAATTAATATTTTATGATTTCTTATTTTCTGTTGACTAATACATAATTATTTCTGCGATCCTTAGCTTCAACAGCTGACTCGAGTTAATATTTGAATCGCATACACATACATATTAAAGGCTCTAGAACTTACCTTTCCTGGATCGAGTCAGTCTGCTTTCACCTGTCACAGCATGTCCGGCATAATCATATTTCTGTGTCCTCCCATATTCGGTTTCCGTATAAGACATTCCAGTATGTGTGCGTTGCAATAGCTATAGCAACATCACCGCAATACTGCTCGCAGTCATCTATCTCGTTGTTCATAGCCGTAACTCGTGTCCGTAACCTTGGCCGTTTTGGCAGCCTGCCCGAAGATGTCCAAGGCGTCTAATCAATGCCACACCTCATCTATTCATTCGTCATCAACCAATGCAAACTACAATCATGAGAAGAAGAGCAACCTTTCAACTCCGGTTCCGAGGCCAAAACCAAAGAGAAGCCGCATCCTGGAAATGCACGAAATATTCCTAAAGCACGACACCCGCGGAGACAACAAGATCGCCCTCAATGCCCTGGGTGACTGCCTGAGGGCGATGGGTGCCAATCCTAGCCAGCAGGTTGTTTTGAAACACATCAGCCTACTGGAGGCTGGCTCCATTCGTCGCATTTCCTTCGACGAGGTCATTGGCATATACAGCAGCCTGGGCAAATTGGTAACCAAGCCCAGTGCACGCAGGAAGCAGATCCAAGAGGATCAGTTCACCTCCAGTCTGCGGCTGTACGATGTAGACAACTCCGGTTACCTGCCAGCAGCCAGACTCCGGCGTATCCTGACCAGTTGCGAGGATCGCATGAGTGTAGCCGAGGTAAACGATCTACTAACGGGCAGGATCGACTCTCATGGCATGGTCAATTACGGGCAACTGGTTCACGATATCCTTAACGGTTAGAGCACCGTCATGGAGCAGAAAAGGAGGAGGAAGGAGTAAAAGGGAGGAGTGAAGCCCAGAAAACAAAATACTCGACGGGTAGGTGAAAGTTAATTGTGAATAAATGTTTGTGGAAGCCCCGAAAGGGCGAACGGACGGTGTATTTTTAAGTTTAAAAACTGCACGTGGTAGGGTGGCTATAAAAAAGCTTTAAAAAAACAAATAATGAACATTAGATAGGAGGAACAAACACTTGGAACAGCAGTGGGAAACCCCTTTCAATGTCATCATTTATCCAGAGTGCCACATGTGGTATCATCAATTGTTCGCTCGAAATTCTGCTCTACCGGGAAATGAATGACCCAAAAATGCAATTGGACATTCGAGTTCATCATCCGTCCGAAATCCCTACGAGAGTCCGGAGCCAGTGGAATGGATTGCAAATAATTTGAAAGCGTTGCCCTGCCCACATGGCCAGTGCCTAATGCTAATGCGTGATGATGCCTCCAGCTTTGGTCAGCGATTCTGTTGCAACATTTGGGCGGCTTGTGGATTGTGATGGGGATGTGTATAACGAGAGTTCCAGCTGGTGGCAATAAATGCAGAAACATGTACTGCCCTCGGATCGATGGGCAGCATATGCAAATGCTGTCAAAAACATTCCGATTGCTGGCATATTTCCGACACATTTCGATTACTTTCTGTTTTTGGGAAGGGGGAAAATAGAAAAAGGAAGCCGACAGCCAAAAGTCAAAATCAATTGCAAAGGGAGACTTTGAGGGGAGAATGGATTTGCTGAGCGTGAGTCCACAACAACTGACCTTCTATGCCCCGTATAATCGACCTCAGAGTCGAACAGTAACCCTGCTGAATCCCACTGATGTACCGATTTTATTCAAGGTGAACAAATTTATAATAAATTCATAAAAAATACTAAACAACGCCACAAAGCTCATTTTATTTTTCTTTTAATTAATTTCCCATTTTATCGCAAAAGGTCAAGTCGGATGCTCATAACCACTATCGCATGAAGCCCAGTTATGGCAAGGCTAAGCCGTACGATACCACCGAGATCCGCATCAGTCTGCAGTGCTTTTACTTTGACAAGAATCAAGAGTATAATCATACTTTAACCATCTTCTTCTTTTACAAACCCATCTGTTGTAACGGCGAAAGCGCATTGTCCATTTTCCGGAGACTTCCGCGGCGGGAAATTTTCACCAATACATTGCCTGTTAAGCTAGAGACTAAGTCTCTCGGCTTATCAAAATTCAATATGAGACCCCCACCTTCCTTGAATCAGTTGATCATGGAAAGACAGAAGCAACTAAGACCTCTCTGTCCCAGGTGGTCAGAAGTGCTGGCAGAAATCTCGGATACGGAAAAACCACCAAGTAGAAGCATTGCATCCGTGGTTATCATCATAGTCATCCTGCTTGGAGGTAGTTATGGGAAATGTGTTCACTTACTAGATACTTTTAGCTCTTACTTTAGTTCTTTTAGTATATTTGCTACCCAAAGAATTGACGGAGATGCTGACGAACTTTTACCATGATCTGATGGATCACTTAGAAGATTTTATTATGGATTTCTTAGGAGACAGTTGTATGGATAACTCACAAGAAAATATGGAAAGTCCACAAGGCAACACTTTGGATAGCTCACAGTACAATCTTATGGATAGCTCACAAGGCACTACTATGGACAGCTCACAAGGCAATACTATGGATAGCTCACAGTACAATCTTATGGATAGCTCACAAGGAAATAGTTTGAATTGCTCACAAGGCAATACTATGAACACCTCACAATACACTTTTACGGATAATTCACACAATACTTTAATGGATAACTCAAAAGACACTTTGAATGATACCTCACGAGTTAATTGTATGGATGACACATCAGAAGGGAGTAGATGTGCTGATAATTCAAATATAAATGGGTGAAATTTCAATTTTTCTCTGAGATGCTACGAGTTATTTATTATCCAGGACGTTACTGTGCCGTACCTCAAAAAACAAGGTCTGAGAGCTGGCGGTCAGCCAGACTCAGAGGTCGTCTGTTCTGATCTCAGTAACTAGATCTGAGGCGTTCCACTGCATTGTTTTGTCAAATCGATCTGCACTTTTAAATAAAAAAAAAGATAAATACTCTTTAAATAAAAATTAGAGCACAAGAATTTACTTTTTGTTAATAATTCCCAACATCTTTTTTGTTTCATAATTTATTATTTTTTTAAATTAAATAACAGACCGATAAATTAATTAACCAAAATGGTATTTTTTTATTTAATAAATGGTTACAATTGCACAGTGTTAAACTTGGAAATCCAAGCACCTGGGAAAAATAAATCGTCACAGTAACCCACTGAGACTAGGCCGCAATTTCCCAAGCCAAGAGAAGCATCATGGAATACCGTGGGCATTCAAAGGATAACTGAAAGGAAAGGCTATCGTTGCAGAGTGTCTCTGTCCTTTGACTGATGACAGTTGAGGCCATTAAATGGAAGGCGATAGGCATCGGGCTAAAACCCAGTTCAGTTGACCTCCGTTCCATCTTGTCCGTTCAATCAAGGGCGCAGGTGGTTATCCCGGTGCTGTAGTCAAGGGGAGTGGGGTTAGGTGGCCAGGGGTCAGAGGGCGTTTCCATTGGCTAATTGGCGGCCGGAGTTCATTAGTGTGCGAGTCACACGCTGATTAGGTGGTTGGATTCGGATGCGGTTGCAATTTGGTGTCGCAACCACAACAACAATAACAATCAAGTGAAATTGATGGCATGGAAACGGGATGCAAATGGATGTAATATAGGTGTCCTCTGACCTGGTTAATGTCTTTGAATAAGCCAGAAAGATGAAGATAACAATTGCTTATTTGTATTATTTCCTATTTAATTGAAAAGTTTTCTATTATTAACTTTAACATTGCCTTAATTTTGTAATTATTGTAGCTGTAAAAAAAAAAAAACAACACTACTTTCCTTATAACCACGTGACAATATTTTAGCCCTAGAGTTGGTGAATTGAATTGTGCCCAACATAGTCGCAGACAAGAGTGGACAAAACCGGTAACAAAGCCGCCTAATCTTGGCTTAAAAACTTACCGCAAAACTCCTGGCGAAAATGCCACAAACTCGGACAAACCGACCGAGCGGCAAACGAGCAAAGTCAGGGGAAGAACGTCCCTGGGGATAAGGCCATTCATCGGAGATGGCAAACAAGCAAGATGTGCCGAGGCCATAAATTAGCATCACTTAAGTGCGCAGACGAGAGTCGCATCGAGTTGCTCCGGGGGCGTGTAATCCTTTCAACGATTAATTGCAACCCAACCCCAAAGGACACAAAGGAGCTCGCTGGCAAGGGGGTGGCATGAACGTGAATATAAATGGCTAATCAGGCGGGGAAACAAACATACACAAATGTCATGTGGGACAGTTAATGATATCTACAAATCCCAAATCTCAATCAAAGGTTTCGATGAGCGGGCGGAAAAGAAAATGGTAAGACAAGAAAGCAAACTCGACTTAAACATTACCCTTTTTCCTGTTAATATTAGTAAATTCGTTTTTTTTAATTAAAATTACAATATTTTATCCATTAATAAAGTGTATACAAACATTTTTTTATTATTTTATTTGATTTTAAAAAGCAACTTGTGGTGTTTTGTCGAGAAGCCTTTGCGCCACCTTATCATTCCACTGCATTGACTCTGCACTTTCCTCTTAATGAGGAGAGCAATTAGTTCGCCTAGGAGTCGGGGTTAAAGCTCTCAACCCACGGGACTGACCTTGATTCACCCCACTGTCCGCTGTGGCCATCTCTCTTTCATTTGCCATAAATCGCTTTTATGGCTTTCCATTACACTGGGCAATCGTAGTACGTATACGTAATATGCCCTGGGCAGCCTTGCACTAGTAACCCATTTTTATATACGCAACGCTTTTTTTTGCACTAGGCCACACATTTGTGCAGCCTGTCGCCAATCGGTGACTTATTGCATTCTCCCCTTCCTTTTTCCTTTCACCACGATTTGCCCCACGACTTTTCCCACCGCTTTTCCAACCCGCGACAAGCAGTGCAGTCAACTGCAAACGCACTGAGCAAATAAACAAAGGAAGGCAAGGGAAAAGCGTCTAAAGGAAGTGCATCCAGCAAGGAAGGGAGGTTGGAATGGGTGTCTGGATTTTAAGGGGTTAAGAGGGCTTCTTCTAGGGCACGGTGCCGGGCTTCATTTGCTTGGCAAAGCGGATCTTTGGGCCAAAGAGTGTGTTCACCTTGACTCATTCGTGGATTTTTCCGCTTTTCCTTCATCTGCTACGCCGTCTTTCCATGATTTTCCATCGCTGGCTCTCCTCCTTTGCCGTTTGTTTGGCTTTGTTGCTGCCCCCTCTTTAACATTTTTAATGAGTTGCAATGCAAAGAGGAGGGGGCTCCTGTCAAAGGATTCAAATGTTCGTCTGCGTTGTGTAATTTTCAGGGATCAAAGCTGTGACGAATTTTAGTTGAGAAAAATTTAATAAGTATATATTTATGGCTAGAGGTAAATGATATATTAAATTAAAAGTGTAAAAAATAAATCTCCAACAGATGACACAACTGTAGCTACATTTTAAATACAAATGAAATGCCCGCTTAATTCGTTACAAGTCAGAATGGATTACTTATATTATTTACTTTTAGTCTCCCGTTGAGACAGAAATTAAAATCGATTTTATTTCAATTGGCAACCGATAAAATCGCGCCAATTAATGCACACATTTTCGGAAGTGTTAATTCAAATAGCTCTCTGGCAATTTAAATACACTGTTTTTGCTGCCATGTGCCACTAGCGGGCTTGTTTCCTCAATTGGCGGTGAGTGCCAGCTGGAAGTGCTGCACTTCAAAGTGATATCATGTCAGATGCAATGCAAATTATTGCACTTTAAAACGCAGACAAACAAACTCCCGGAAGCTCTGAATAAAGAAAAAAAAAACAACAGAAAATTGAGTAAAAAAGTACTTACAAAAATGGAAGGCAGCTGGGTGAAAAAAATCACTTCACTGTGCAGTGACTGACAGCGGCTTACGCATCGCTAAATATTAAAGTGGCAATGAATACAAATTGTCTCGTCAAAAGCCTCACAAAACCTCTCTCACAGGACAATGGGACTGAGAGTGTGGAGTTGAAGGATAAGCCACCCCAGAGAGCCACTCCGGGAATTGATTGAGTAAGCATTTAAAGGGATAACTTTGATGCCTCAAAGCAATGTGAAGTGCTGTGTGTATGTGTTTGTGGATGGAGTGTAGCATAGAGTGAAGTCCAGGGCTAAACTTTCAAGCTAAGTGATTCTTAGTTAGTTAATTGGATCAACTATGTTTGTGCAGCTTGGGCTGCTTGCGGCTGCTACTCTCCTAATATGGAAATTTATTGGGCCAAAAGTTGGACGCAAGTGGGCAAAAAGTTTTCCTTTTCCAGCCCGGCCAGCAGCTGTTTCCCCTGAAGAAAGTTGGACCAGCTTCAAGTTCAATGGCTTTAATAAGCTGGCCAATTAGGCGAGTCCATCTCGAGTCTACTAATCTCAAAAATTCCACTCGAATGCCTAGAAATGCCGCCTAATCGAAATGCTTTCTTACCAGGGAAACTCTCGAGTCGAGGGAGATGCGCGTCAAGTGGCCAGCGGCGGCCTTCAAGGACAAGGAACAAATTTCCACCAGCCAAGACCAAGGCCAAATCAAATATTTGACAGGCAGGCGGGGAGGAGCAAAGTGCAAATGCGAAAAGCTGTCGAAAAAATGACATCTTCTGAGCATCCATTTATTATTCAAGTGGCAGTGCGTGGGGATTTGCCTGAAAAATTAAACGACAAACCATTAATCCCGCTGGCCCCCCAAAATACAAATTCAATTGATGAAATAAATGAAAATTTAATTTCATTCCAGCATTGTTCTGCCTACAATTGAAATGAATTGTGTTCCGGGTGTTCCGGGTAATAATTCGTTCTGTGCTCTCGGAAAAAAGTTGCTGTTAATAGCAGAGCCTGGGAAAATTTTCTGGCTCAATTATAAAAATGAGCTGCCAAATTGTTTGGCACCGACTCTTAATGACATTTTAATTTATGTTTTTCTTACTATATATACTGTATCCGCTGTATTCAGTAACCTTTTTGATCCTTATTTCTCTGTTACCTTAAAGCTGGTAATATTGAAGGCATTTAATGGGCTTTCCTTTGCTGGAAATCGAACCATCCCGCAATTGTGCTAATCCCCACACCGAACGACTTCATTTGGAAATCAAGAGCTCAGCGGCTAAGCAGCTTACGAGGTGGCCTAAGCCTGATGGCCAAGGTGTTGGCCATCCCCGATCGAATGGCCACGACTACAATTGCGAGTGCGAATGGCACCGTAAATATCCAGGGTCCAACCATGTCAAGAGCTAATAAGCAGCCTCCCCGGGATTCAACTGGAAGCGGAGAGGCCTGGCCTAGGCGGCCAGTTCGTTAAGCCGGTGTAAGTTAATTAAAACGCAAACAGGCAAATGGCAAATGATCAAAGTGCCAAAGACAGTGGCCCAAATGGGGTTTTTGGGGTGCCTGCTTTAATGGCGAATCACTTTGCACCGCAAACAGAGTCCGACGAACCTGCCATGTCCGCCCCATGCCTCATCCACTTGCCATGTTAACTGCAACATGTGTCAACTGGTTTTGTGGCGGCTGCAAAGGGCAGGAGTTGCGGTTGCCACTCACTACAGTGCATTGAGCACGAGGGGAGACACCGGGGAATCCACACAACATCGACAGAACACAACCAAACAAACACACACGCACACACCTCGTTGACTCTGCTAGTCCCGAAATTTATTGAAGCACATCAATTCAAAGCCGCGCTAACTCCGCCGCCGAAATTCGCAGGCCGCTATTGCAAAAGGACCAACAGCATGTTAATGCCAGGATCTGCCTGAAAGGATAGCTATCTGTTAGATGATAATTGCATAGACACTTCATCACGGTCGGAAAATAAATCTTTGTGCCATGGGCGAATGGAAAATCAGGCAAAACCTCAGGTAAAATTTCGTGGCTGCTATACCAGTTTTATTTTTTTGGAGGTGCATCTCGCAGTTAAGCTTGTAGGATCATAACTTACTCCTAATGAAAACCCATTTTTGGGGCAATTATGTTAGCAAAACAATGCAAATTTAGTTTTCGCCAAAATTATATTCACTTCCACTTGTTGGTGTTCACCTTTTGTTGTTGTGGGGCTTCGCTTTTTCGGTAGCCCACAATTGTTGACTCTTGCATAAATTATAATTATTAAGTGCAGCAGCCACGCCAGCAAGAAAATACTATTTATTATGCTTTGTTTTCCCTGGTCGTGTGTATGTCCCTGTTTTACTTGTTCGGTTGTTTTTTCTATTTTGGGGCTGTCGTCAAGAGCACTTTCAGAACCATTTTCGTGACCCCAAAGGTTGGTTTTTTTCGCAACAACAACCACTTGCAGCTAAGTGTGCTCCAAAACACAACTGGAACAATTACCACTCCAACTTGTGACCTTTTCGAGTAAAAACGCAAATTTTATATTGAATTTATACTTATTATTTGCTTAATAATAATAATAATAGTATATATTTGTTAATTTTCCATTTCTTGGGCATTTTTTGTAATCCACTTGTGTAAGGCTGGAACACTGGCATACACTGAGGGAAACGCTGAATCCGCACAGCCCACGGCCCAGGAAACGATGCCAACCTGGCGGCCGTTAAAGACCAAAGCTCCGCCAGAATCTCCTTGGCAGGTTCCAACATTAACGTTTGAGGCACAGAGCATATTATCCGTAATCCAATAATCTTTGTAGGATATTTTACACTGCTCCAGATCCACAATATCCGCTTCCAGGTTCTGCAGAACTTCTGTTTGTCCGTATTCTGTGGTTCCCCAGCCGGTCACAGCAGTCGTGGATCCCGCAGGTGGAATTTCCTTGGCAAGCTTTATAGCCCGCATACTATAGTCTTCCTCGAGATTTAGTGGATAGTCAAGGAGCAGCAGTCCCACATCGTTGTCAAAGGAATAAGCATCGTAGTCCTCGTGGGTTCTTATCAACGAAACTCCAACCAGGCTGCCATAATAATTATGATAGCTGGAACCCGATCGAACGATTAGATTCTCGGGAGAATAGTTTACAACACAATGAGCGGCGGTAAGTATAACTCGAGAAGTTAAGATGGATCCGCCGCAAATATGACTCCCCAAATATTGGATTGACACTTGCCAGGGGGCATTCTCAATAGATTCGTCCGTGCCGCCAATAATATATTTATGGGGAACTCTTCTCGCCGAGCTAAGACCAACCACTAAAATTAAAAACAATTGTGAGCTAAAAGAGCCCATAGCTAGCAATAATCTTACCAACTGCGTAATTCCAGATCTTTTATAGCTTTAGTTAGCTTGCGGATGTACTTAGGCCAAGATTATCTGCAGTTTTTAAGCCCGAAAAGGTTTAAGACTTTAAAGAAATTTGAAATATTTAGTTGAGAAGATAAGGCCTTTAACGGAATACAAAGTTGCCTACAAAATAAGTATTATTGCAACATGAATAGTTTAAGTACACTTTTATACTTTTATAATTTTTA
Source organism: Drosophila kanapiae (assembly GCA_008042475.1). NCBI lineage: Eukaryota > Metazoa > Arthropoda > Insecta > Diptera > Drosophilidae > Drosophila > Drosophila kanapiae. Next base: position 22,497 of record VNJM01000080.1, on the reverse strand, counting down.
TAAAGAAATCATAATAAACTAATTAAGAGAATTCATTGTTTTAACATAAATTCATTTTACTTTTGCTTACAAATATTTGAATATAGTTGTACATTATTTTACCTTTACATTTTAAAGCAGTCAAAAAAATCTAAAAAGATAACTAAATAACAAAAAAAAATAAGAAAATAACGCTTATCGGAAAATGCAATTTACCGCAAGCCCACTTTGAAAAAAAGGCATAAATTCGACCAACTGAAAACATTTTTTCTCTTCATTTTAGCTTCGCTCTTTCGAAGGGAAATTTGGTGAGTTTGCGTTGAGTGGGAAATTCTCTTCTCCATGGCAATGTGTCCAAGTGTGTGTGGCAGTGGGGCCTGCGCGTGCTTGTGTGTGTGCTGGGCATTTGTGTGCGTTAGCGAATCTTTTTGCCGGTTTGTTTATCTTACATTTGAAGCATATCGCCGAGGTTTTTTTATGCGCTTCTTTAGCCGGCATTTATAGCCCATTCAAAAGAGAAACAAAACTGCGTATGTGTCTGTGTGTGGGATTTGAGCTGCCAATTGATTGTTTTTGTATAAATTTGCGTGCGTGTGTGGGTGTGCGCCTGTGTCTACGATAGCAGACTACAAATATTCACCCGCTTTCATGTGTCTGATAGATTTATTTAAATATTTATGCAATCGAAATCGCTTTCTATTTTTGCAAGGCGAAAAATCAAACTAAATAAATGGAGAGTTTTTCGTTAAAGGATGAAGATTGTACATGTTTTCTTTATATTTATACAATTTCTATAGAGTTATTTCATTTTATTTGAGAGTAAAAACATTGTCAAAATTAATAGCTTTGCAAAATAAATTTTTATATGTTTGATTTGTTTTATTTATTTATTCATTAAGACTTGATTTTTGATAAGTTATAATTTCATTTATTTTATTAACTTATTAACCCGTAAATATCAAAATAATTAAAGTCTATTGTTATAGTTGTGGGTCTTATCAAAATAAGTTTTTAATAATTGTTAATCTATTAAGAACATGTTAAAATTTCAATTCAAAACATAGCCTTTTTATAATTTTTTTAATTTCTAATATTAGAATTATGAAACAAGCCTGTAAAATTTATATTTATTATTTATTTAAAAACTTTATTTAACTAGTTAAAACTAGCATAATTACGGTGTGTTCCTCTGCAGTTAATGTTCATAATTTAAGTCAACTTTATTGACAATAATTTACGCTTACGACTCTCGTCCATTTGGTGAGCCATAATTCAATTTATGGCCCGCCGGCAGCCCCATAACCCAGTTTAGAGCCGCACCGAGATACACTTGGACAGCAAATATAAATATAAATCAACATATGCTGCACAGATGGAGTGGAGGGGGCGCAAAGCAGAGGGGGCACAGAGTGTCCGACCCGCCGGGCAATGGTCAGCGATAATATCTAGAAACTTTGCCCCCCGACGGGCCTAAAAGAAAGAGCCGGTAAATGTGGGCCAACTGCAGCCATAGAAGTGGCTCAATGAGACCCACTTGAACCAAAACCCCAACAAATGCGGCTGCGGGCCAAAGATATTTAGTTATTTAGAAAACCGCAGAGTGCAAAATGCCTGTCGAATGTGCCAATTTCCCGCTCCCGCCGCCGCCACCCACGGATGGAGACAATTAAAAATTCGTGTCAAAATACGAACGCAAAGAGGTGGCAAGAATTTTAAATGGTTTTCAAGGTTTCCCGGCGCAACAACACACGCAATGTGGCACAGCGATTGCATGTGGCATGAACCGCCAATCCGCCAATCCGCCATGCGACGGGAGGGGCGCATTTAGTGCAAATTAATTTTAAATTACACATACGCCGTGGTTTCGCCATCCATCAGCGGGCGGCTGCCTTTAATTAATTGCACTTGCCCCGCCCCCGGAAATAAATCTACTCGTCTTTTTTTCTTTGTTTTTGCTCTGCCCCTAATTATAATTAGAGTTGAAATTTAAGCGTCACTTGGCACATAAATACAGCAGCCGGCTGACCCGGGGTCAAATAACTACAGACAATAAACAAGCTCCGTAACAACATTGTGTATACGCCATGTATTTTTAAACACTTGCAGCCGAAGGCCAGGCGAGGTAAAAATAAGCAGCGCCGGAAAATGGGAAAACTCTGAAACAAATATAATAAAAGTTGAAATTACAATGATTAATATTGCAGAAGGTAATTCATTAAAATTGTTTTTTGCGCTTAATTTGTGATACGTACAATTTTTAAAGCTTTACAGGTAAAATAAGTAATTGTTAATATATTTTAATCTTGCTTGGACAAATTAGTAATTGATTACATTTGTCTAGAGGGATTACAATCTACTTTATCCCCATACCTTTTTAATGTCAATTGGTTGGCATTCTTGAGTTGCTTCTTTGCAATTTTGCGGCACTCGACTTGCTCGGCTTATTGACACGCCCCGCACACGTCAATCACTGTATGACAGACAGGCAAACACTTGAGTTGGAGGCGGCGGATTGACAGACGAGACGACGATTGAAGAGATGAGATTGAAGAGTTCCCTCGGCGTTGTGATGCATGCTTCAAGTTTTTAGCCAGACATGCAGCTCGAGTGGTGGCAAAAGCCCCGGAATTCTTGCTGACGATGTCTACCTGTATTTTGCATTCAATCCAAACATTTGTCAAGCCATTCAGCCAGACATGATGTGATGTTGTTGTCGTCGTCGGTGCCTGCTAGTGATTTTCGATTTGCAAAATTGATTCGATTTCATTTTGTGCGTCGACGGCTGAGAAGAATGGCGGGGCATATGATTTGTTGCCGCTCTTTGTGTCGGACATAATTCAATGTGAATGCATTTCAAATGAGGCATAAAAAGCTCTGCATAATTCACAGACGGTCTATAATTAAAGTCATCAGTAATTTAAATGTCAGGCAGAAAAATAGAACATTTAATTTGACCATACCAAGCTTACCAAATTGATATGCATTTTGTTTGTTATATATTCATTAAATTAATAAAAGTATATAAGTATAATTTAATAACACTGCTTTAAGTAAGCACTAAATTAACTAATATTGTTTCCTAAGGTAAGAACTTTTTAAAACCGTTGTCATGTGTTCACAAATATTTATTTTTTACTTAGCTAATTAATGCGAAGCTTTTGTATCTCCCTTTTGAATAATAACACATTTAAATGCCACTTAAATTAGGAGTTAACTATATATTTGTGTTGTATATAAATAGCATTCTTAGCTAAATATAAATATAAGGACACCCGCGCTTTGTTGGCCATTTGTCAAATTAAGTATACGCCATGGTGCCGCATAAATTGCCAGAGCCGCAGATAGAGTCGCCGGGTAAAACGGATACTTTGTCTTGCTCGCATTTTAATTGAGTACATTATATCGCCGCTGGCCTTGTTAAGAACCTTTTCTGAATATTAAACGCCATTAAGTGTCCCCCAATCGACCATTTGGCGAGGACTTTTTCCTCTACGCCGCTGATGGATAGCCGGCCATTTTGTAATTAGTGACACATTTAACCAACCATTTGTCCTTGTTTGCCTGTGTGGCCCAGCACATGTTTGCACATTTATTTGCCTTTTGTTGGCCCCAGCATCTGCAAACACAACAAATGTGAAGTGCAAACAAGGCAGCTCTTCTGGGCTCGACAATCGTTCAATTAACATCAAATTCGTAAATTCAAATTTTGCCAACTTTTAGCCAATTGCAATATGCGCAAATATTTACAGACTATTTCATTAAGGTCCAATTAAAATGCATGTAATAAACCACAAGCAAGAGTAATCAACTTCCGGACACGGTTAGCTATACCTAGCCGTGCTTATGTTTTAAAATATCTGAATTATTCTCGTATTTTCACGGGAATTCAACTTAATTGAGAAGATGAAAAAGCTCACGAGAAAATGAATCCTTTAAAATTGTTGTAGCAATTTTAAATATGTTGAAAATGTAAAGGCAATTACTGAAATGGGTTTAGCAAGATACATGTTGAGAAAAGGCAAGCCAAAGACAAGAAAAATATGAAAATGCATTGGTTTAATTATTCAGAGATAGGTAACTTGTAAAAAACAGGTATTTAAATTTAAGAAATTATTTTCTCAAAATAGAAATATACATAAGAAATAAAAATAAGTCCATTTCTTAACTCAGAAAAGGTCACAGACCTTTAATCCAAATACTTACCGCCATAAATCAAACGCAAAATTTAATTATATTCCCAAAATTGAATTTCTTGTGTAAACTTACACAGTTTATGGATAAACTATATTCGAAAATATGCCATTAATCATCGAAGTTCAAACGCAATTGCCTGAAAATAGCCTAGCCAAGCGAAAAGAAGCTCAAACTATTGGCATAAATCTCGGCAAACTTCAGCAGGCAGTTAAAATGGAAAAAAGACTTAAAAAACAATGCAAAAATGTAACAAATAGAACTAAGTTATATTCGAGACTTGCCAGAGGACTTTTTTCTTATTTAAAAACAATATCATATCCAGGAAGAGACTTGGCCAACCATCCGGCAGCGACTCTGGCTTTTTACTCCGGACTCCTGACTCTGACAACGCCTTCCGTGCTCCGTTGTACGGCTCCAGCCAAGCCAGTTAACCGCAATAATTTATGCCTTTGAGCCGTGTTTGAGTCAAAGCCTTTTGTGTCGGTGTGTGCGCTTGCGTTTGCGCCGCCGAAGCAACATAATTTTGCCTATTAAAGTAAAACACTAACAGCGCTTATCATTACAGCGACGCGAGCCAACAACAAGTGCAGGGAAAGCTGGAAAAACAACGAGCTTCTCAGTTACGTAGCGCATCCTTTCGTCGACGCCATTTTGTTTAGTTTATGCCGCGCCACAGTGTGTGTGTGTGTGCAGGAAAGGGTAGGCATCCGCCTCGTACTCCCACTTCCTAATGCAAAAAAGCGACTTTTCAGCACAAATTTTTAGCAAAATTAAAATATTTATGTTGCCGACGTGCTTAATGTCCGTGCTGTTTCGCCCCAAAAACCCATACACCCTCCGCCGCCCATCGCTCCTTGTTTAGTTTTTGGAGTATGTGGGTTTCCTGGTCGTGACTACGTGCGTGATCCGGTATCCGGATGCTGGCTATGTTGTGCAGCGGTCATGTACCCTTACTAAAGAATATATTTGACTTTACCATTTTTTTAATTTCTACCAACGTTTAAGTGAATTCAGGAGAATTTTTAGACATCAAACCTTCTTGGAAAAGCCCTATTTACTATTGTTTTAATGTTCATGTAACCCGTAAATGAAGTCTCCGATTTAAGCTTGGTCTAATTTTAGAAATGGCATAAAAGCACCTTCCTGGAAGGCCAAAAACATTGCAGAATAGAGCATATGAAAGTATTAAATGTAAAACAAAACAAAATAATTACAGCATTAAATAATATTATTTAATAAATACAATTTGGTGGAGAGCAAGAGTATAAATTTAATAAGGATTTAAATCCCACTTATAAACCAATTGTCTTATTGAAATTATCTCATGTTAAAATCGTTTTAAAAAAATATTTTAATGGCATACTAAATTTAATTTAATTTTCTGAAAAATATTTTGACTTAAACTCAGTTAAGTAGCTGTTTATTATAAATGCATGAAACCTTGCAACCTTTACGCATTTATAGTGTTGCGCTCATCCAGGGCATTTTCCATTCGATATTCACTATGAAATTAAATATTCCCTTCCTGTTTTAATGTTACTTCGCACACTGCAACCCCCCCTGACTACCAACAGGGCGTACAAAGGCAAATGCCCTGCATTAACTGCCTTTTCTCTCTCTCTCCTTCTGGCGACAGGACGACATCGCCAGGCGACACCGCCACTTAATGTTCGCGCTTTAGCAATATGAGTTGCAGGATGCAGAAGCTACGCGCAGTTTCCCACCATTTCCGCCGTCCCAGCAGCAGTCACTGGCCATATTGAAAACAATATATTTGCGTCACTTATGGCCCTTCAATGGCCATTAACTATTTACATTTCTGGCTGCACTTTGCGTTCGCCCATGATTAACGGTCGGGCTCAAATGGATTGCACTTCTGTGGGGATTTTTAAAGTGTCATTAAGATGACACGAAAGGAAACTGGATTCGGAATAAAAAAGTAAATTAAAGCGAAGCTCCTTAGGCGTTGCTCCAGATACTTCCTTTGGCGGCCTTCGTTTTTGTTTTGTTTTTTTTTCTTGTGTTATTTCTCCCTTCATTTTTTGCGTTTGCCCTTTACATTTCCCATTTGCCGTCTGGTTCTTGTTAAAAACGCTCGAAATTTATGACTATTTTGGGACCTGCGGCAGCTTGCGGCTGAAATGCTCTTAGATTTTTCCACTCTGCCTTTTGCGGTTTTGCTGCCACAATGGGTGCTCCTTTTTCCCATCCATTGTCCCGGCCTGTGGTCACAGGGTTTAAAGTTTAAACAATTGCAGATTTGCCTTTTAATTGTTGCCTCTGTTTCGTTCTAGGAAACCAGAAAAATATTTGGCCAAAGAGAGAGTTTGCATTGCAATTTGCAGGATGGGAAAAAGTTTGCTCTTGGGCTTTCCAGGTTAAACGGAAATGAAGTCCTTATGAAAACATTATTATTATAATTTTTTCTTTTGTGAAATATGAATTAAGGTAAGACTCGAATATATATTTACTTTTTGTATTTTGAAAATGAAGCAAACAAATAATTATATAATAAATAAATACAATAAAGTCAATGATGGGTTATACAAGGTATTATCTATATGTTAAACAAAAAAATAGAGTTAGTTTGCAATAAGTTAATGATTAAGGAGATATTGTAAATATGAAACCGAAAGAAGTCGTTTACGAATCGAAAAAGAACTAATAGCAATCACAACGACTTTTAAATGCCCTGAAAAACATGCTTCAAACTACCCTTAGATTGTCTTACAACACTCAAAGGGCGCCCGATTTGAAAGTTTTCCCAGGAAATAAGAAAAAGAAACTTCTTTCGGAACTCTTCTTCTCAATTTCTCAGTCGACTGCATTTGATTTCATTTCATTTCTCAACCGAGCCATGACAGATGGCAAATAAGTTGCCCATACGCCACGTGGTTGGGAGGAAAAAGCAAGAAGGAAAACCGATAGAAAGGGATGCCATTGAGAAACCCCAAAGAAATTCAATTCCATAACAAATGAAGTGCAAAACAGATGTCCATCTGCTCGCTCACAAATGTAAACGTTGAACTTTGAAATCGGGCAATGAAAATAAAAACGGAAATTAAGTCGACGGCCAGCTGAAAATAGTTAAAATATTCAATGCAGACTAAAATCGCATGTGACTTCTGGCCTCTTGTTTTGTTTTCAATGGGGTTTGCCTTGCTCACTTTTTTTCTTTTTGCAGTGCAACTTAAATTTAAACAACTAAAAGCTTGTGTTGCCCCTGCCTCCTGCCTGGTTCTGGCAAATGGACAACGGGTGCTCCTGAAACTCGCAGGACAACAAACTAAAACCCACAAAAACCGAAACCGAATGTGGATGATGGAGAGTGTTTGTGTCGATGAGACTGCGGCCGCATTTCGCACAAATATTGACACATGCGCGGGGCCAGCGGGATGCAGCGGGTTGCAGCGTAAAAATCCCTTGTCTCCCTCCCTAAAGCCACCGTTCCACCCAGAAAAATCAAACCGAACCTAACCTGTCCCGGCCATTAGATGATTTATAGGTCAGAGATGCCAAACCGAAGTCGAAAAGGAAAACAAAAGCGAATCCGAAATCGAAATTGAGGTCCGGCAACAACAGCAACAGCGATTGACAGGAACTGCATCCAAAGGACATGCACGGCGAGCGAAAATAAACCCCTAAACTTGTCAGCATGTTAAGGATACATTACAAAATATTAAAACTGTACTTAAATTATATTTACATAAATGTATACATTTTAAATAAGTAATTCATAGATGCCATAAAAATCTCTGTTAATTTTTATTCAAATAAAATGAGGTCTCAAAGAACACTACATTAATTTTGCTTAATTATAAGATTTAAGTTTTTTTTTTTTTAAATAAATCAAAAACCAAAAAGAGCAATTTTTATTAACACATTAAACTACTTGATTTTCTAACCGTGTAGTGCTAGACTTCCAAAATTGAAACAGACACTTTATGGGCATGGCAGCTCCTTTTCTTCCTTGGTCAGCTGTAATTAACAAAAATTGCTCTAATGAAAAATACTCGGGTAAAAGTGGCTTGCATTGACAGCAGCCAGGTATGGTAGGGATACATACACTATATAACCGATGGCACACATATCGAACTCAAAGCGGGGGAAGAGTGAGTAAGTGTGCCATTGTTGTGCGCGATCCTGTTGTTGATTAATAATGCAGTCGACGTTGGAACAATGGATTCGACGGATTGGGGTCATGGCTTGGTCCAGTCTGGTCTCTAAACCCGCTTTGATATGCAAAAAGCATAGCCATTGTTTTGCCATAGGCATTCAATAAGTTTGAATTTCCAGTATATAGCTAAGCAAAATTCGTATTGCAAATGTAGAAGAGCTTAGTTATTTTATCAAAGCCTTTTCAAATAATTCAAAAAGTTCTATACTAAACTTCGGATTGTTTAAGATACAGTTACAATGAGAAATACATTATAAAGATTGTTTAAAAAGTTTAACGCTTGTTGTTTCTTTAATCATCTCTTTTATATATTAAATTTTAAACATTTCCTCCCAATTGAAGTCGAATTATTTCATACTTTAAATCTTTAAAAAAGAAAACTCTGCCAAAAACTCATAGCTATCTAGAATGGCTTTCTCCACCTCCTCGTACTTTTATGACTTTACACATTCCCATATCAAGCTTTCCTTCCTCGCATATTAACTATTCATAACTTTGAGAATTCAATTTTAGCAACCAGTTCCCACACCCGCGATCCAATCAAGGTATTCCCTCGACTCGTCTGCCGCTCCCTGCTGGACCAGGTAAACACTTTAAGGTGTCATATGGAGCTAATGTGCTCAAATCTGCTCGGCAAAAGTTTTTCAGGGGGGAGAAGTCGACAATGAAACCCTCGCTGAATAGAACTGACCACAGCAGGATATGGCAGGTGTCGGCAGGACATAAATTCAAATTTGTAACACAACTTGTTTCGCAACTGGAACCGGTGAAAGCGAAGGGAAAAAATTGAAATTAAAAATTTTCACATATTGTAGGCGATGGGGGATGTGTGGAGGAATGGGACAATAACAAGGCACCCACATCAAGCATTCGTCCTGTTGGCATTTGCCTTTCACTCCATCTCCGTCACCATTTGCATCTGTGTTTGCCAATGTCCTTCGTGAGTGCTGTGTGTGTGCGTTTGAATATTCGGGTGGCCCTTGCCCCTTTATTTGCTCGCATTACAATTACCAAAGGACCAAAAGGACCTCGCCGCCCGTACACGTACACGTACACGTACGCAATTTGTTAGCACACCTCCGCCTCGTGTTAGTTTGCCCAGTTACACAAACAAATTAATTTCAGTCAGACACTCGAAATGTTTAGAACATTTGCCAATGTTTGTAATTGAATATTGCGCCGGGACATGGCCGAATGTGAGGTGGAATTGTCCATACACCCCAAAAACACTACCAGTGGGTCAAATTATGCAAAAGTAATTATGATTATGGCATCGCATTGTCGATGGAACGCTAACTAACTTGAATCGAGGCCGGCCTGTCACAATAATGGGGCAAATGATGCGTGGCGCCACGCAAAAATTCACTGGAGAATTTAATTGCAAAGTGAACATTTTTCGCAATACGAGTACCGCCAATTGTTGTCCTAAATAATTAGTGACAAGTACATGTTATTGATGGCATTGAACGATGACTACGGTCTCAATGCAGGAATATCGTATTGAATTACATTTATAATTAGTCCTCATGACAGCTTACAATACATGAAGTATTTGAAATGACTTTAAACAGTTTAAGTTATTGAGTTATGTCCGTTAAAGACAAAACCTTAATTTTCTTCCTTAACTTTAGCCAATTATGTAAATTAAATTTAAAATTGCTTTAGTACACCGACATAAGCATTTAATCTAACATTTATTAAGTGTATCCATTTAACACTATTGTATTCGAATCAATCACTCTTACGTTCCTTAAAAAGTATATTAATATTGTAAACCACATTTCAACTGAGAACGTAAATAAAATCGTAGCTAAGCCTAATATATTTACTCAAAGAATCATTTAACATTCTGATAATTAAATATTAAAATCTAACCACATTTAATCCCGCATATTATATGTAAATAGTTCTGTAATTAAAACCTGTACAAACACAAATATTAAAGTTTTTCAGGCCACATTTTACTTCAATGAAAAAATAAAACATCAAAATCATACGAAAAAATATGTATTTGACTTGTTTGCTGTTTTATTTATTTGCCAGCGGAAGTTTTGAAACGACGCCAGTGTACAGGATATTAAAAGGACACGTAGTCATGCATGTAAAGTGCCAAGAGTCGCATATGGAGGCTGTCCTCACATTGCTTTTCCCTCATTTCCCACAGTTTTTCCGGTTCTCTGTTTTTGGTTAGTGAAAAATTATGGGAGAACGAGGGCACTGACTTGCCAAAAACAAAAAAAAAAACAAGAAAAAATACCGAAAAACTTTAGCGCTAATTTTAATTTTGTTTTAAGTTTTCGGGTGCAAACTTCTTTTGAGAGCTGTCACAACGTTAAGTGTTAAAGGCGCCTTTGTGGGCCACACAGAGAATTTTAATTAAAACTCCTAATGAATTTTTAACACGAACTCCAGCGCAACTTAAAGAGCAGGAGTGGATGCCAAAAAAACAGGAGACAATCCCCGGAGTCAGCGAATTGCCTGTGGTTGTTCTTCGCTTCCTTCGCCCGCTTTCAAGTTTCTTTTTGTTTTTGTATTCTTTTTTTTTTTAGCTGCGGCTGAAATTATGACCACAGGAGAAGCGCCAAAAAGTCATCACGTGACCACACAATTGTGTGGTCAACACGTTGACCGCCTGGCAGCGCTCCCTTTGGCACAGGACGCTCTCTCTCTCTCATCCCGCCGACATTCGGTGCTAATGACATTTCAACTATTTTAATCTTCTCCCTCGCTGGGCATTAATTAAATTGCAATTTCTTTGGGCTGTGGTTTTCCTTTCGGCTTCAAGCATGTGGGAACACTCACAAGCAACAGAAAAAGAAAAGCAATCCTTGGAGTTAAGCCCCAAACAACTTCCGATTAAATTGACAAGCCAATTAGCTAAGGACTCTCTGGGCAGACCATAAATACTTCGAATATCCGGCGAACAAACAACAGCAGGAGATTGCATAAATCTCCGGCCTGGAGGGGAACCCCCCAAAAAAAGAAGACAAAAAAACAGCGGAAATGGGGAAGAAAGCGATTGCCAGGATAACAAAGCGCCAAGGATGCCGGCTGTCTGCATTAACCCGATGGCTGCTCTTGGCATTATTTAAAATCACAGAGCCTTCAAATTGCATTTTAATAGAATTTATTGCGCCGAACCGATTTCGGCAAACGAGAAAAATACCCAGAGCGGAAAAATCGCAAAAATCCATAGAAGAAAAAAAAACAGAGAGAAAGGAGGAGAATAATTGCACGAGACTGCAACACTTGACTTTCCATGTTGTTTGAAGCAATAAAATGCTATTCTCAAGCAGTCGCATTGATATGCCAGTTAAAGGAAAACTGGGAAATGGAAACGGCCGGCAGGCGAAGGATGGCGCGAAAAGGATACGGAAGGGATAACAATGCCAGCGCTCCCAGCTGAGCGAGCGCCCAGGCTCAGTGCACTGGAGCGCATCAATTCCGCCATTTCACAATTCAAAATGCGAAATCCGTTGCCAGGACGGGATGCAACCAACGGCAAGGAGAACACAAATTATTACTTGGCTTCGCTCCAAAATGTTTTAAATTACAATTTGCACAATATATTTATACGTCTTGCACAGCAGGTCGCCGGGAAAATGGTGAAAAGCTGGGGGCAGATGGTCAGAGTGACAGAGGCATACTGCACCCACAGGAAGCCATTTAGTTCGGCTTTCCAGCCCCGCGGGCGGTGAGGCCATAATTCTTTCATAAAAAATCAACAACCAAATGGCAACTGTTGTCTGTCGGCCTCAAGATAAACTTTGCTTGCCACTTTTGTAAATAATTTATCTGCTCTTGGTCACCACTGCGTATGCGTGATAATCGTAATTAATGTAAGAGCACTTCTAAAGAAATTGTCAAGACAGAAGAAAGAAAATTTAATGGGGGAATTAAGAAAGCTTTATAAATATAGATTCTTTAATTTATGGTTTAAGCTTTAAAATAAACTAAACATTTTATGGAAATTACTATAAAAGGACTGAAAGAAATTCCAATAAAATTAAACAACTATTGGGATAAGCTGCACAGTACTTTTTTAATGTATGCTTTATAAATAATTATGAAATTAATTTCACTCTCAATCTCCTGAAAGTAATGCCATAATTTTCAAAGTTTCAGAGAAAATAAACAGCTAAAAATTAGCAGTAACCTAAAGATAAATCTTTGACTAGAAATTAGCATATATTATATATGCCACTAAAAATTAATAATCTATAAAATACAGCGTACGCTTTCAGACAAAATCTGCCCTACTCAAGGCAAGGCAACGTGCCTAGGCAACCCTGAAATTAATCTTGTTAAAAATATAATTCAAATCTAAACCGATAACATGAACGTATATATAAGGTGGTTTTGCTGGTCTATTTCCACAAGTAGGCTGTGATCTCGACGAAGTACTATACCAGGCTTGAAAATGCGGCTCATTATCCTGACTCTTCTCCTGTCAGTCTTCCAATTATTAGACTTCGCCCATGGCACAGCAATTAACATCACCGAAGCTCCCTGGCAGGCATCGATTCTGGTAAACGATAAGCATCGATGCGGAGGAGTGATCTACAGCAAGGATTTCATTCTAACCATCGCTATGTGTGTCCGATCTGTCAGAAGAGGTAATCTTGCGGTTCGAGTGGGATCCGACAAGAAGGATCTCGGCGGTCAAGTGATTCCCGTACGTAAGGTGCAAGTGCAAGTGTTGGGCTTGCGGCCAAGTGATGTTGCCATCCTGGCGCTACAAAACTCCATTGTCTTGGGTGACACTGCCAAGTCAATTGACCTGGCCAATTGGATGCCGGACTTGAACAGTATGGCCTCAATCAGTGGCTGGGCAGAGGTCGTGGGCGAAGACCGCTCACCGGACGTTTTAATCAGTACTAATCTTACCATTGTCAGAAAATTAGAGTGCAGTGTGGATGGTTTCCTTATTAAGAGGATTTTAACTCCCGACGAGCTGTGTGGCTCGAGATCGAACTCTACTAACCTCGTCTGCCAAGAATTCTCCGGCGGCCCGTTGGTTGCCAATGGAAAATTAATTGGCATCGGATCTTGGCACTCCAAGTGCGATTTCCTACAATCGCCCAGTGTATACGCAAATATTCACCTGATTAAACTATGGATCACCAGCACCATTAAGCTAATGAGCATTATTTAATACTAAACCAAACAATTTTATTGCTAAATAGGCACTTCTGCAAAATAAAGCGATTATTGTAATCAAAATTCAACATCCTTTTTACACAGGCAGGGCCAAATCCCCAAAACCATCAACCAAAAAACCCAAAAAAATATCTCAAAACAAAAAAAAACAAACTACAGCTTTATTTATATGTGGAAATTGTTTTCGCTTATCGAGAAAATGTATACCTTTTTGTTTCGTGCTGCATTGCCGCTTGTATTCCGAAATTGAAATTTAATTCATTTGCATTTTATTCTATGATCTGGGGAGTGCGCCACAGATGAATATTATTAATACGGCCCATAAGCCCAATAAATGCTCATGATTCCACGCGTTGTTCGTTGCCGGCATCGTTGTTCTCGCCGTTGTTCGCATTTTGTGTTCCTGCTGTGGGCTGGATGCTGTGCATTTTTTATGGTTATGAGCTTTATTGTAATGACCATTAAAATTGGCATTGTTATGACCGTTGTCAGCCATGAGACACGAGAGGGGTTTGACCCACTGAGAATGACAGAGGGAATAATGCCAGGGATGCAGCCGAAATTGGATTGATAATATATGTTTAAAATTAAAAAATAGTTTAGAAATATTATATCAAATATACGATAGAATTTCTTATAACATTTATTTAGTGATTTGTAATCATGTTAAACAGCACCTAAGAGTATGCAAAAATAATTTAAATGAAACAAAAACAACACACACATTTTTGTAGCTGACTTTAGAAGATTCTTAAGAGTAATTTAAAAGACCTGTGATCTCTCCTTTTCCTAACTATTAACTATTTTACCATTGTATAAAATCCCACCAATATCCTTTTTATCCTTTACGCCAGCCCTGCCCAAAAATCAGCGAGAAAACAGCTACAGATGCTGCATTGTCAGCTTAATAATTACAACGCACACACGCACAAGCCATTGCATCTGCATGCAATTTGAACAAGGAAAACTCACTGGTTGGCTGGTTGGCGTACAGAAAACTGAAAACTGAATACGGAAAACTGAAGGGAAAAACCTGCTGGAAAAGTGGCAGACATTTGCACGTCGTCAGCGTCGACACATTAAAATAAATGAGACTTTTGCCTTAAAGCAGCAGCAGCTGTTGTTGTTGCCGCTGCGTTGCAATTATTATTGCCACTTTTGTTGCCATTGTTGTTGTTGTTGTTATAGCAAGAACATTTTCACGTTTTTCGCAACGCCTTGAAAATTACACGCAAATTACAATGCATAACGAAGAAGGTTTTCACGGTGAGAGTGCGAAAAAGGGAACGAAACTTCCTTCGCTCTTTGAATTTGCGTTTTCCCACAATATTCACCCATGACCTCATTTACCCCTAGTTTAAAATACAACTGAAAAAAAGAAAACAAGACAAATGAAATGAAACAGAAAACACAGGATGAGAAAATGCGAAAATTCGAGTCTGCTTAATTACATTGTAAAATGCATTGGCAGGCGTTACGATTCATTGGCAGACGCAAATTCCGGGCTGCCGTTTGGGAAACCCAGAGGAAATTCCACACCTTTTTACCCTCTTTTTCTTTGCGGTAATTAAATTGAACTTTTGTCTGCGGCTTTTTGACAGCTGAATGCATTTAACCATTTAAGAGTGTAAAATGGTACAAAGACCTCCATCGCAGCAGCGGAAACGTTCTGAAACTTAATGCCAGGCGAATGAGTTTTGGGGTTTCATAGCCACCGAGAGTTAAGATTTTAATGCTTAAACCTTTGTCTACTTATGAAGTATTTTTATGCATGGTCTTTAAATAAAGTCCTTTATTTTCTGCTTGTTAATAAAGTAAAGCCAGATAATCCACAGAAAAAGGTATAATAAGAAAACGGTTGAAGCAAGCAAAAAACACATATACAATATATAATATATTTTCAGCTACAAAAACATATCAGATATATATAATATATAAATATATAAATATATTTAAGAAATTTAAGAAACACATTTTGGAAAGTAATAACAACCCCAAAAGTCGTATTTAAATTCACTAAATTGTTCTATATTATTCTGTAAATCTTTTAAAACCTTATTTATTCATAAACGCATAAAGTAAACACAAAATATATTTTCCAAATTTGAAATTGGTAAAACCGCAGCTGTGACAATTACTTTTATGTAGGTCAGTCATGCTGTAGGTCGCACAGAGAGCACCGCATAATGTTCATAAATTTAATAATTTAATGTTGAATATATTTTCAATAATTAAATTCATTACCCACATTTTTTCCCATGATTAAATTAATATTTTGCTGGGGAAAGCCAAGAGGGACCTGTTCGATGGGTTGCCAAGGATTCCGGGCCAGCAACATCACGTACATCAGGATGCCACAGGACAACAAGTCCCTAGCCCCCCTTGTCCCTGTCATTTGCTTGCTGAAATTAAAAAAGAAAAACCGAAAATTTGCCATACAAATTCATAGTCTACTTTTTGGAGACGCCCTTATGATCACGCTTCTTCTTTTCGCTGAGTTTTTTATAAAGTGTGTGTGTGTGTGTGTATTTAAATGTATCCTGTTCTTTTTTCTTGCCGTTGTTTTGAGCGTTTTCCCATTTTCGTTGAGTTGCTTTTGTTGCAGGCAGCTGAAATTTCTGTGGCATGATGCCAACCAATTTTGACGTGATGCCAGTAACACGGATATATGTACATATATCTCTCTATATATGTACACTATATGTGTGTTTGCTAGTGTGTGTCTTTGGATATTTGCCATGGTGTGCTTGTCACTTGTTGACGGCGTGAAACTGAAGCCAACAGCAACAGTCGCTCGTCCTTTGGCTGTTGCTCCTAAAAGTGGTTTATTGGGTTAACGGTTACGGTTACGGTTGCGTCTACGGTTACGGGGCCTTAAAGTTATAGCTTGAGTCAAAAAAATGGCAATCCTTAAACTTTAATGTCCTGCGAATCAGTGTACGGAGATGAATCTGGCATGAACCTGATTTTGGAAAGATTTTTTTAGAGCTGAATAAGTTAGAAGAGATTTAATGGGAGCTGAAATAGTTAAGGGAAAAGTAAAATAAATGGAGGTTTAGAAATATACAAGAAATGTATAGCTCTTCCAGTAGATTTATCGTATGCTAGTCCTTGAAGGATTTGCTTTGCTTACTTTGATGTATTTTATAATATTTTAGTGAATATAAATAATAATGAATAGAGATTTGATAAAAGTTTAAAGAAATCATTTAATTACCCAAGTATATATTAAAAACATTCCTGATCTTTAATGGTTTTTGTTAAGATATCTATAACAATCAATAAGAAATCACTAAGTCCTTAGGTAATTAAAAGCAAAAACCAATTAATATTTAATCAAGTAAACCGAGCCCTAAGCTATAAATATAAAGAATGGAAATTGAATCATAAATATGCCCATCTTCCCCAATTTAACGGCCATCTCTTTCGCAACTCACAATGGCGTGAAAACTCACCGCGTCGAAAAAAAATTCCATTTTAATTTCCATGCCCAAGTGACAAACAGTCAATCAAAAAGCAGGCCACGGGGGACAGGTCAGAGGGAAAACAAAGGGCATGCTGCTACCATAACTCCGCCTTGACACCTTTGTGACCCGACGCCACCCGCTGCTCATCCACGTCCCCGCGGATATTTATGGCAGAAATTTAAAATTAATGATGTGTGACGCGGAATTGTCGCCAAAAATAAATAAAGAGAGGCGGAGAAAAAGTAATGCTACAAAATAAAAACAGAGAGGAGCGTATAGAAGGCATCAGGACTAGCGGACGTCCTTTTTAAGTATGACACAGCAGACATTCAGTTTCGTCTTTCTCTAACTTTAAGCATTTACATTCCTTGAAAATAGCTAAGCAAAAATTGAAGTTAAATGGAAAGACCTGGGAACCATCCAACCTCAGCGAAACGATGAACTCCACGTGGTCACATTCCTCAAAGCTCTCAAGGACATTGCCAAATATAAAGTCTACAAAAAAAGAGAGTAATAAGACACAATGGCAATGGAGCGGTAGAAAATATTGTATTGCTCCTTTGAAAAGTCACAGCTGTGCTCAAAAAAATTCTATTGGAAAGGATTTGGTTGGATTGGTGAACGATCAATTTAAATATGACTCCGAGGTTGTTAAGCAAGCTGTCCTGCGAGAAACAAATAAGTACAGAAAACTACATAGTGCGAGTCCTTTGAAAATGGATGATAATATTTCTACTTACGCTCAAGAATGGGCCGATGTAGGTGGCATTAATATACTTTTCTTTTGATATTTTAAAGGCATTTATTTAGTTTATTATTCCTTCAGAACTTAGCCTTTTGTCATTGCCTCGAGACACGCCCATTTCCACTTTATGGCGAAAATATTATGTGTGCCCGTAAGCTACTGTTTTCCATCGAGCCTATGGTGAAACTCTGGTATCAAGAGAAGTATGATTACGACTACTTGGATCCCCAATTTAATCCATACACCGGACATTTCACCCAGTTGGTGTGGAGGAATACGGAATACCTCGGCGTGGGAGTGGCCTCCAAGTAAGATAATTTTTATACACAGCCTCAGGTATTGAAATACTATTCTTCCTTTTATCCCCAGCTATTCTCACATTTGGATTGTGTGCAATTATGATCCACCTGGGAATATAAGAGACTACTTCCAGCAGAATGTCCTGCCCCAACACATCTTTGATTCACACAGCGATGACCCACGCTCGAAATTCAATCGAAACAAAAAAAAACCCCTTGTCAGAAAATGAAAAACTATTAAGCCAGCATAAATATGTAAAAATTATAGTCTCCCGCTTAAATAAATATTTAAAATAAAAAACGCAGAATAAAACTAGCATTCATACTGGACCTGTGCTGATGTTTATTTATTCATTTTTGGGTGGTACATTTTCCCTAAACTGGCCCCCAACATTGCCGGGTGGATTGTAATTGCAAACGACCCAGGTCCTGTCCGCTCTAAGGGAAAGAATTAAAGAACTCATATGGCTTAATTCTAGTAACAAATTAAAACTCACTTTCGAGCCACACCGGCACCTATTTCCTTGGAGGACTTCCAAATTAGTTGCGTAAAGTGTCCTGCTGTGGGCGCGAATTGAGCTTTGTTAAAGTCATAGCTATTGATTTCCCGATACCACATTTCCACTGGCAAATCCCCAGCAACATCCATTCCACCGGACAGGAATATATTTTCACCGTACTTCGGATTCGGTCGATGCTGCATTATGTTCTTGTCTCGAAGGTGCTGGGAAAATAAAACAGAGATTATGCACTATTAGATATTTAAAATAGTAATATTTCCCCTACATTAGCCCAATCCTGTGCAACTTTATTCAGTTCTGCATTAACTGTCAAGGCCGGACAGCCATGCATTGCCCGGAATTTATTGGTGGTAGCGATGACCTCCTTGAGGAAGAGCTCGTTGTTGGCCTTGGTGTCCACGCCCCTGGGCCCAACGGGTCGTTCGTGGGTTTTAGGTATTGGTGGTGGTTTCCTCGCCATTTTCTGGGGGTTTTTTCCTTAAGCTGTGTAATTTGGGGGAGGCACAGGTCCAGTTTTCCGAAACTAACTTGTTTTTGGTGACATTAGAACCAAACTAACTTGGATAGAGACTGAAAACTTTGATACCCAATTACTGACCACCCAATTGAAGTAATTTTAAATGCCAATAAAGTCAGAGAGTGGTGTACAAAAATAATAGGAAATCCACGTACATATTGTACAAGTTTATCCTAATCATTTAAACAATTATAGAGAGCTAAAATATTGTTTCCCTGTTCATATATTTTACTCTAAATACCCATCAGTCAGGCTGCTTGGAGTGGAAACCCTTTCAACCCGCTCACATAATCCCGCCTAAACATCGGGATTAACATTGTGATTGATTCCGCAAACACAAAGTGGGGGTTCCTGGGGCCAAAGGAGCACATCCATAGACACAGATTAGATAGACTGGCAGTGGGAGAACGAATTTACCGAATCCACATCCGCATTCACATCCAAGCTAGCCCACTTAACGCACAGCTCCTGTCTCTGACGAATGGATTAACCGACGTGACGTATGAGTGATGTATGAACGCTGCGCCCGATTATTAATGAGCCACCGATTCTTTGCTCCGACCTGGAACGCCATATGGGCCAATCGGGCAAATCCGAGTGGCATTAATTGCCGATTGAGTCGGTTTGAATAATGCCAGCAGCCGAGTGACACGGAGTCCGCTTATCAACCGCCCGCAGCTCCGCCAATCGATGTGCAAATTTCGATGTCGGAACATTAAATTATTTATGTGTGTGTCTGGGCTGGCCAGGGCAAGTGTGAATCCTTAATGAGTTGTGCAAATGCAAATCAACGGCACTGTGCCTTACGGAGATTACGCCTAGTACATTCCGATATATATACAGTTATATATCTATGTGTGTGTGGAAATATAGCTGCAGGACAAGCTCGCTCACTCAAATTATCCTGGTTGCCTGGAGCAGAGATCAGGAGTTCAATAAACTTATATGGCAGGCACTAAATAATGGTCTCAGAGATGCTGATAAAGATTTAATCCCCTCATTTAATTTAGTGCAGTTATCTTATAATTGGGACTGCATTCAATTTGATTCATTGAAAATTCATTAAATACTTAACTTTATTATTAAGTTTTGTCGACTATCGAGATAGGGAATTAAATACAAAAGAGCTTTTAATTATTTACATTTCACACATTTTTAAGGCTCAAATGTGCTTTAATTTAATGCACGAATTCATGAAAAGTTGTGTAACTTATCTAAGGTTTCAAATAACATTTAAATTACTCAACAGAAATGCATTAAAATATGTATATACATTTTCCAGGCTGAAACTAAAAAATTCCCTAAAATGTAAGTGATATTTTAGATCATAACTGAACTGTTCATTCATTCCAATATCATTTCACTTACCCAACAGAAAAGTTTTTAATTTCACACATTTTTAGGTATGTAAAACTATAATTAATGATTGTTAAGTAATAATTTTATGGTTATTAAATATGGTTTAACCTAAGACAAAATACTTTGGCAATTTACTGACGTATCTTTGAGCTAAATGATATTTTATCTTTGAACTTAAATCATATTTTTATAAAGCCTTTAAAGAATATTAAACTTATTCAAGTGAAATTAATTCAATTTCACACATTTTCCAATTATAAATATACTTTAATTTAAGGCGATATTCACTCCACAGATTCTGATGTATCCTTGACCTTAAACTACATTTTGTTAAAGACTTTAAATAATATTTACCTTATTCAAGTGCAAATGATTCAATTTAAGGACATACACAGTTTCTAATGTATCCTTGGACTTAAATTATACTTTGTTTAAGCTTTTAAATAATATTTTACTTATTCAAGTGAAATTAATTAAATTTCACATTTCGATTTAAGGCCATATCCCTTGAACAGTTTCTGATGTATCCTTAACCTTAAATTATATTTTGCGAATGCCTGCCAATACGTTATCACTTACTTAAGCAGAGGATTTCCTTTTTTTTTACTTCAATATTACCTATTTGATTCATGGAGAATCGGACGGGCTTTAATCCTCTCCACTGCATTTCAGGTTTCAATGCCTCCACACTCCCCTCAGGTAGATATTCCCAGTCGCATCATCCGCACAATTCAGAATTGCGGTGTCGAGGGGTGGAGTGTGGGGTTGAATGGGTGCCGATCCGTGGTTGAGCGATTCCCCGGACTCGGTGGTTGGACGGGTGAATTGTTCGGGTTGTAAAACCCGGCCGCAGTCAAAGCGTAAAACGCAAAGCGCACACGTTACTTTGCTGTCGATTTAATTAATTTCGCAAATTTGGTTTCGTTTATTTATGCATTGCTGGGAAACGGAACGGGGGGGACACACACAATATAAATACACGGATGCTCAGGATGTCCAGCATGCGGGCATTATATACAGCCAAACATATATAGGTTCTGGTATCTGGGCAAACAGCTCTCATTTCCATCTCGATTCGATTCACTGACAACCGCATGGCATCTGCTACCGGATGCGCTCGATTGCACTAGCTCCGATTGCCGATTGCCGTGCGGATTCTGGATTTAATTTCGGACTCCCATTGATACGATTTCACCGATATTTTGTAATAAAGGAAATATCAAAAAATATTAAAGTAGAACAAAAGGCAAAGGGAGATACGGTTTTTTTGCGGCTTAAAGGTGAACAAAAGCGGCTCACATTTTTATATTTTGCTTGCTAACAGAAATTCATAAAGGCCAAAAAGAGACAAAAAGAAATATTAAATTTCCTGCAGCATATTTAGTAATACTTGCAGTTAAGCTAATACTTTGTAACTGCAAAATAAAATAATTTTAACATTGAATTTGGGCCAATAACAGTTTTATATGTCAGTATTACTTTCCCTTTAAAACGCGTTGCAATCAAGGAATATCGGTGGCCAAATGCTAATGAATCGTTTTCCTTTTTGCACTATTCGCTTGCCAAAAAATCAATTAGTCTGATGCCATCCCACTTGGACCCCAAGTAATGTCAATTAGCGATAAACTGCAGCTGCAGGAATAACTCACAAAAAAAAAACGGACAAAACAAAAGCTTATTCGTAGCTGGAGAGCTCCTTCAATCCTTGATCCCCACGAAGGGCAGTCACATGGAAATTTTCCACCTAAACGACATAAAATTTGCTAGCAAATCGGTTTATGGCAAAGCAAAACTTTTTTCAGCATTTATTCCCGAGCCCAACAATATTTCCACCGCTTTTTCCATCGAGCGACTTAAAAATACAACAGCGAAAAAATTCGGCTTCGTTTTTCGCCAGTCAAAAAATGTCTACAATCCTAGTCAAAAGTATTTACACAAGGTGCATTTTTCAGCATGTTGCACAAACGGCGGCTTTTGCAGCGAGGGGGGGAGGGTGAAATGTAAAAAAGAAAATGTTTTTGGAAAGCCTCAACTACGAATAGCCAGATGAAAGGAAAATTGAAGAAATAACTGTTCTTT
>VNJM01000022.1:0-92496 GCA_008042475.1 Drosophila kanapiae | reverse complement strand
TTTTGCCAGGAGTTTTTTCTTTTAATATATTAATTTCTCAATAGTCTCTTAGTATCCCAATTTCCAGCTGTAGCCGAATTCGCGGTCACCAGAGAGATCTCTTCAAAATCTAATTTTTCCATTTATTTCTTACTAGATTTCGCTGAGAAGTTCAAGTTAATTTAGGTTAGCTATGATTTTTCCTTCTAGAGTTCCCAGTAGCTTGAATTGAACATTTTCCCCTGGATTTTTCAGTAGCTGGTGGTCGTTGGTGTTAAGGCACGGCATTTGCCTGAGGTATCCATTCCTTCTATGGTGGTACAGTCGTAGGGTAAATGTTGTGTCTTGACGGCCCATCAGCATTTTGCCAGGAGTTTTTTCTTTTAATATATTAATTTCTCAATAGTCTCTTAGTATCCCAATTTCCAGCTGTAGCCGAATTCGCGGTCACCAGAGAGATCTCTTCAAAATCTAATTTTTCCACTTATTTCTTACTATATTTCGCTAAGAAGTTCAAGTTAATTCAGGTTAGCTATGATTTTTCCTTCTAGAGTTCCCAGTAGCTTGAATTGAACATTTTCCCCTGGAATTTTCAGTAGCTGGTGGTCGTTGGTGCTAAGGCACGGCATTCGCCTACATAGTCTTCTGAATCCGCCCGTATATTCATGTTGACGTTTAGGATGAAAGCAGTGCCCTCACGGTACATCAGCATTTTGCCAATTCTTTTATTTTATTTTATTCATAACTTTATAAATTCTTAGAATCACAACTTAAGTGTGGTCACGAAAGAGCTATTTCTGTAATATTCCCTATATTTTACATAATATTTGCCGATTGATTTCTTTATTTCACCATTGCCTTTTGTGGAACAGCGTAAGTTCGTTCAGCGGCAGCTCGGAAATTGGCTCTAGTTCTGGTTTTAATATCCTCTTTTAGGTATTTTGTTATAGATAGTTTCTCCGATCCCAATTAGGCATGATTTTGTCAAATGGCAGAACTCCCTGTAACTTAAATTCAATATTTTACCCCATGTTTTTCGGTGTCTGGTGGCCGTTAGTGTAAATTGGGAAGGTGAAGTTGCAAGCTTTGTGTTGCGAGTTCGAACCCTGCCGCAGACTCCTTTTTTCCTACCTTTTTTTTTATTTTCTCTATTTTTATTTGTTTTATTTAAATTATTACTTTGTTTTACATAGGCTTATGTGAAGCATATCATGGCGGATAAAAGCGCACGATGCTAAACAAATCTCATTATTTTTCCATTTATTTCTTACTATATTTCGCTAAGAAGTTCAAGTTAATTTAGGTTAGCCATGATTTTTCCTTCCAGATTTCCTAGTAGCTTGAATTGAACATTTTCACCCGGAAATTTCAGTAGCTGGTGGTCGTTGGTGTTAAGGCACGGCACTTGCCTGAGGTATCCATTCCTTCTATGGTGGTACAGTCGTAGGGCAAGTGCTGTGTCTTCACGGCCCATCAGCATTTTGCCAGGAGTTTTTTCTTTTAATTTATTCATTTCTCAATAGTCTCTTAGTATCCCAATTTCCAGCTGTAGCCAAAATTGCGGTAACCAGAGAGATCTCTCCAAAATATTCTTGATCTTTCTAGAAAATATATTTTAGGAATATCAGGAAAAAAATTTTTGTGTTTTTATTAATGATATTTTTTATTTAATTTAAGAGCTACTTTTAGCATAGATTCATGGTACTCCTTGGCAGAATACCGAAAGATAAATAAGCTGCGGAAAAGAGGCCACGATGTCGCCACAACAAGCTCAGAGATGTCGCCCGACTGTTGACTCTAGCCGGCTTTTTTGTTGACAATTATCTGACTGGCGCCGCGGTACAGT
The DNA here is from genome assembly GCA_008042475.1 of Drosophila kanapiae. Taxonomy (NCBI): domain Eukaryota; kingdom Metazoa; phylum Arthropoda; class Insecta; order Diptera; family Drosophilidae; genus Drosophila; species Drosophila kanapiae. The sequence continues at coordinate 90,671 of VNJM01000022.1, read as the reverse complement.
GGGACCTGGACTGGCACTTGACTTGAAATTGAAATTGGCTATCATCCAGGTGAGCTTTACAGCCGGCTAAGGTCAGCCGCGTGAGTCGGGAGAATGTTGTCCGGAGAGAATGAATGATGATTTTATGCGAGTATATGGGATCAGCAATGCAAAGGCATAAGCTTTTTAATGTACTAGATGTCCTAGATTGGATTTGCATCTTTATGGTTGGAAAGTTGATTTCGAGATGATGTGAGATGAAATGGTTATAAGATGATGATGTGAGTGATGGGGGTCAGTTGGCATTTATTAACTACAGCATAATACCTAGAAAAATAACTATTGTTTGCAGTAACTAAATCAGGAATGATAACATGTAAATGATGTGTGATTTTATATTTAAAATTGTCTTAATTAAACAGACATCAAGCAGACAGGGCAGGGCCTTTCCCTGTGTCCTTCACGATCAGGAAATGCCATTGTTGAGATCCAGTTACCTTTACGACCTGTTCTCTCCACTGTGCCGCAGCCTCCAATCATTGGCCCCTTCACCTGGAATCCACATCTCCACCTCCATCTCCATCTGCATCTGCATCTGCATCTGCAAGTGTCTCCGCTTACAGCTTAAGCTGCCAGTTTGACAAATGACTCACAGGCCATAATTCCCAGCCTAGCTCTCTTCGCCAAATTTGCGGTTTAAGCCATGGCTCAGTGACAGCAGCACTTTGAAAAAAAATGTAGCTTCTCATTAATTGTTCGTAATTAATATGTAATTAATTTTCCTTTGTGTTTTCACAGCTTAAGTAGAGCTGTTAATTAAGAGAACTTAAACATATCTAACGATTATGTGCGAGGAACTTTCATCCCTTAAGTCACGCCAACAGCATTGATGGCACATTTTTGTAGCAGACTTTTGGGCGCTTTTTAATTGATTTGAAATCCTTTTAGCAAAGAACATTTTGTTTTAAGCAATAGCTTAGATAATCCGTGTTACACTTTCGACACCGCTACTGATATTGAGTTTTTTTTTCACTCAATGCAGAGTTCTTTAGGGCTTTTTCTTCGAGTGCAATTCTGGTGCAGTTTCCGCAGCAGCAGCGAGGCGAGGAAATGATCCATCAAGCGTGTGAGTTATGTACGAATTTTGCAACTTGGCCACATGGTTGGCTGATTTGTTGGCTACCCAGTTGGCGGCAAGTGTGGCTTCTGCTGCTGCCGCTTCTTGGGCCTGTAAAGCGGTTGACCCTGGTCAAGAATCGGACGCTCAAAGTGGTTTAATAAACTGCAATTACCTGGCCCAGCCACCCGCCGCTGGAGCGAGATTTATTTTGTGGATTCTCAACTTGACTCGCCCCGGAGACGAGATTTGTCTGGGCCACGCAGTTTAGTTTGTTTTTATCTGTTTTTTTTTTTAGTATTTGTTTCAGTTTTTGCGATAAATAGCGAGCGGCGATCCAGTGGACAGCATTCGAGTGCCACACTTCGAGACGGGATCAAGTCCAGGACTCAAACTCAACCAAAGGCTACAGCAAAGATGAAGGTGTTCTTGGTACTCTGCGCCCTGGTGGCCTGCGTCTCGGCAGGAGTTGTTCGCAGCTCCTCCGGCTGGGGATCGAGTCCCTGGGGCGGCAGCAGCGGCTGGAATGGCGGCGGTGGCGGCTGGAACAGCGGTTGGTCATCGCAGCCGCAGGTGATCAAGGTCATTAAGATCGGCGGAGGTGGCGGCAGTGGCTGGAGCGGCGGCAACTCCGGCTGGGGCGGCGGCGGCAACTCGGGCTGGACCAGCAATGCCGGTTGGGGTGGGAACTCCGGCTGGGGAGGCGGCAACTCTGGCTGGAGCAGCGGCAACTCCGGCTGGAGCAGCGGCAACTCCGGCTGGAACAGCGGCAACTCTGGCTGGAATAATGGATGGTCCAGTTCCGGATCCAATAGCGGTTGGTGGTAAAGAAGTCTTTCAACAAAACCCCTCCGATCCTTGCCATCTCTGGAAGCCAACACCCCAATCCCGGTCCCAATCCCAACTCCAATCCCTGGGCCCTCTCCGCCCCTGGTTCACAGGTCGATTTTGTAACATAATATGTATTTACAGGGTCCGTTCTATATAGTATATATGTATATCTCTTTTTTTTTTTTGGTTAAAATACTCATTTTTGTACACAAAAATAAAAATAAAATACAACTGCACAAATTAACCTATGTATTATTAATATTCTGGATGGCTAAAGAGCCTGCTTTGTTTGTTTATTTAATTTATTTTTCTTTTGGTTGCATAAATTAAGCATTTTGCGTGCTGCATTTATATTTCATTTTTATGATCTGGCACTCGGATTGGATCGGCGCATAAATGTGCATTTTGTGGAGATCTTTGCATTATAGATCGTTAGCAATTAACATTCTAAGCCTGAGCATTCAGTGTCTGTCTCAGAGCTGAGCAATTATTATTATTTTATGGTTTTTTTTATGGTTTTTGCAAATGATTGTGGAACAGCAATGGTGATGATGATGTGGCCAAGGTGCTGAAGCGACTGGAGTTCACCAGAGAGATCATCATCGCTGGCAACACTGCGGCACTCGAGATGGGGTTGGAAAATCCGAACAAAAAGGCTTGAAAATGAACAGGAAGTGAAAGCGGCCCATAGACAATATAACTATATTATATTATAATTTAATAATGTAGTTTAACTTTAAATAAAAGTGGTTTTTAAATGTTGAAAACATTGTATTTGTAGTAACCATTTTTTAATCTTTTTAAATTCCTCTTAGTTTCGCTGAAGTTTCAATGGCTTTCAGTTTCGTTATTTAATCTTTAAATATAGTTCATTTAATAGTTAAATTAAAACCCTGACAAATGGTAAACCAATTCATTATTTAATGGAATTTTAAGAGATGTTTTTTAAGGCCCAATTGATGATTAAATATGTATATTTTCCCACTGTGTGTGGGCGGCTTTCCTCTGCTTCGCTGGCAGAGGTCAGCTTGCGGCTTTGCCGCCAAATACATTGCAGCAGTTGCATATGTATATGCCGATATATGTCTGTATATATTACACCCAGACACATCAGACACCGCCACGCCGCCGGTGGCAGCAGAATTGATGAAATTTATGGTAAGTAATGCACTTGAGCATGAATATAGCCATGTTTGCATGGTAATTGACATTGAACTAGTGTTAGCTCTTGTGTGTTGTGTGTGCGAGCGAGTGCAGCGTAGTCGTGTCTCAAGCATTTACCAATTTTCAATTGAGCTCTGCGGCTGCTGTATAAATGAAGATTAATTGCCGTAAATATTGCATGGCAATAGCGAGAAACGAAACCGAAAATGAGCATAAATATGAAATTAAAATGATTGGAAAATTATTTAGTTATTACCATCATATAAATGCTCTGCTCGTAAACTTTGTATTATTATTCAATTAAAGGTCTTTCAAAGGTTTTTGTTTTTTGTTTTTTTATAGCCCAGACAACTTTTACAATATGTGTTTATGTTTAAGGCAAAGGTCTCAGCTTTAACAGTTTATTGAAATAATAATTCTAGCAGCTGACAGTTAATTTAACTTATTTTACCTTCATAGCCCCATTAAATAATGATCGTAAATAGAGTTCAGTTAAAAAATAAATATATAAATATAAACATAAATATTTATACATTTATTTTCCTTAATTTATTCGTTATTTTGCGAATTTGCGGCGACATAGCCGAAGTGTTAACCATAAATTGTATACTTTATTTAACACCCATAAAGCAAGACTTCAAAATTCTTCAAAATAATAATTAAGAACGAAAAATTCTACAACAAATTGAGGGGCCATAGATGGCTCGAAAGCAACAAATAACAACAACAAATTAAATATGTTTAGAATTTCGCATGGAAATAAGTAAACTTGTAAGACAAATTGCAAGGCGTTCCGCGGCCAAGTGTGTGTTGGCAAAAATGCTAGCAATTAATGATGCAGCCATGGCTCAGCAGTTTACAAGTGGTTCGCTTTGGTTTGGCACCGGTGGCGTATACGCGATATTCCCATCGCCCGCTCATTGCGTATACGACGAGTGCGCGCCAATCCATCGTACTTGATACTTGAGACTTGAGCAAAAGCGCATTGTCTCGCCGCAGAGTGCAGTTCTCAACCTTCCTTTGGGAGCTCGCTGCCAAGCTCGAGGGATGTTTAGGCGGCTCGGATGACTCAGCCGAAGTTTCCGATCAGTTCCGCGGCGGGAGCTATAAAAACCTGGCTTGGTTCTAGGGCAACTCATCAGTGGCATCGAGCCTCCAGCAGCAGTTGCACAGCGGTTCCCAATCCATCGAATTTTTATTCAATTCTTTTTTTTTGCGAGTGCTTGAAGGATATTTCCAAAGATGCGTCACGCTCTGATCCTTGTGTTTGTGTGCGGTCTGTTGATCGCCTTTGCCTCGGCCGGCTTGCTGGGCGGCGGCGGCGGCGGTGGTAGCGGCTACGGTGGAAACGGTGGTGGTGGTGGCGGCCAGGGCCAAGGAAGTTATGGCGGTGGTGGTAGCCAAGGTGGCCATGGACAGAAGAAGAACGGCGGCGGCGGAGGCGGACAAGGAGGCGGCTGGCAAAACGGAGGGGGTGGTGGCGGCGGCGGCGGCCAAGGAGGCTGGCAGAAGAACGGAGGCGGTGGAGGCGGTGGCCAAGGAGGCTACGGAGGCGGCAGTCAAGGTTTGTAGACGCACAAGCATTAAATTTTATTCTTTTCATCAATAATAGCCAGAAAATATCGATATAATGTTACTGTATCGATATTTGACGGGAAAGTCGATATATAAATCGAAATTTTAACTTTGCGATATACATATGTGCGATATATCGATACTCTGTTTGATATATCGGACTAATATAATCGGAATATTATGATAATATCTACATTTTAGCTTGTATTATTATTTTTTAATAATATCAATACTTTTCGATACTTAACATTTCGATTTATCAAAGTTTACGATATTTTCGATATCATTTTCCTCTCGATATACATCCCTAATATTGATATATTAATTTGTTTTTAGGTGGCCACGGAGGCGGCGGAGGCCAGGGATCCTATGGCGGCGGCGGCAGCGGCCAAGGCGGCCATGGAGGCGGCAGCAAGTCCCTGGCCGGTAATCGCGGCAGCTCAGTGTCCTGGCAGGGCGGAAATGGCGGCGGCGGTGGCGGCAACAAGCACGGCGGCGGCAATGGCGGAAATGGAGGCGGCGGCAAATACGGCCCTGGCGGCGGCAGTGGAGGTGGTGGTGGTGGTGGCCACCACGGTGGCGGCTGGTAAATAATAGCCACTCCAAGCCAATCCACAACGAGAGCAGCCAATCCTCCGGCTGATGCTGACATGTGTTCCAATGCATAGAAATAGAGACAACACCTGGATCTTCCCCTATTTTTTTTTGTAAATCCAAAGCGTATGCCCTACTACTACTGTTATTTCTCCTTTTTTTTGTGCACTAATAAAACAATATTATATGAATTTTATACAAAGTTTACTTTATTCGTTGGGAGCAGTATTAATATAAATGATATACGAATAAAAGACTATAATAATTAAATAATATTTATTAGTATAACCTTGTGGGAAACACTTTGATTTCTTTACAGAAAAATAGATGGATAAATAACTACTTAAAGTCTTGATTGAGACTTAATAAAATACTCAATGAAACATTTGTTTCCTTCTTAACTTACCCAGTCAATTTTTAATTGTTTATATTTTAAAATTTAGTTTGGAATTTATAGTTAATATGCTTATTAATTCCTCTAATAACACAGAGAGATTTTCCTTTTGTTTATAAGCGATTTCCAATTCAATTGAACGATCGAATTGCAAACTGAAAGAATAATGTTTGTATTTGATCGAGTTTATTTATTTATTCTTCAATAAACGCTTATTTCAATACTAAAATTAAACCATCGAACCAAGGAACCCTTTTTTTTTTAAACCAAAACACAAATTAATATTACTGTGAATATTTTCAAGACTTAAGCCTTGCGTAAGACAAACATAATTTCCACCAAAGTCATAAGTTAAGATTTTAAACAGTTTCCCTATAACTCTGGAAGTACTTTTAAAAATAAACATGTCGTTATGTCAGCCAAATAGCTATGAAAGCCCTGCCATCACAATGGATGTGCATAAAGGCCAGTCACCGATAAGTGTCATGTTTAAAACCTTGACAAAGCAGTAAAGATTACAATATCTTAAGTTTGCAGGAGTTCCCAGACCCATAAAAGTTCACAGGGATTACATTCACGTAAGATTTATTCACATATTTGGACATACAACAAAGAAAAAAAAAATTTAAGGATCGGTTAAACTTAGGGCAGAGAAATGTTATATACAAGCTGAGCAGTGGATTCTAATGTCGCCTCGTTGCCGGTTTGCCAGATGTGGTGGTCGATTCGCGTCCAGTATTTACCAGGAGGACCAGCCACCGCCTCCGCCGCCGCTCTTCCAGCCGCCACCGCCGCCGCCGGAGGACCAACCGCTGCTGATCTTGCTGGGCCAGGCCGAAGAGGAGCTACCGCCCGATGACCATCCTGAGCTGCCACCGCCGCCACCGCTCTTCCAGCCGCCACCACCTCCGCCCAAAGACCAGCCGCCTCCGCCTCCTCCAGAGGACCAGCCACCACCGCCGCCGCCGCTCAGGCTGGACAGAGCTTGGGACTTCCAGCCGGACAAACTGGACAGGGCGCTAGACCAGCCGGAGCCGCCGCTGGAGCCAGACTTCCAGCCGGAGCTGCCGCCGGAACTGGGCCAGCCGGAGGAGATGCCTCCGGAGGACCAGCCGCCGCTGCCGCCGCCGCTCTTCCAGCCGCCGCCGCCGCCGCCACCGCTCTTCCAGCCGCTGCCGCCGCCGCCACCGCTCTGCCAGCCGCCGCCTCCACCTCCTGAGGACCAGCCACCACCGCCGCCGCTCTTCCAGCCACCTCCGCCGCCCGATGAAGGCCAGGCACTGATGATGACCTTGCTACCGCCGCCGCCTCCTCCTCCGGAGGACCAACCGCCTCCCGAACCGCCGCCGCCGCTGCCCCAGCCATGGGGCTTACCCTGGGCAGCGATTACGCCCAGCACCACCAGCAGGCCGAGCCGGCCAAGTCGTCGTGTCATCGTTGTGGATTGCATCTCCGCAGCTGCCGTGCACTAACTAGTTCCCCACTGCAGCCACTCTCGGCTATTTATACCCCTCGAAGATCCCAAGATTCTAAGCTCAGCAGAGTCTGGGCATGAGTCGTCGCCATCGCCGTCGCCGTCGCAGTCGGAGTCGGAGTCGGGTGCCTCGTATAATCAGATGTAATTGCCAAAACTGCCACAGAGACCGCTTACAATGGCCAACAGCTCCACGCCACTCGACTCAGCTCAGCTCGGGGCGGGTCGGGACGGGGCGGTGCCAAGGCGGTGTGGGGTTAAGCGGCCCGGCGCTTCGGGTGGCTCGGATCTGGTCGGTTGGAGCAACGCCACTTGATGGGCCTCATTATGCCAGCGTTCAGCATCAGCATCAACCCAAGCGTCAGCGCCACAGCCAACTTTCGATTTCGTACGCTCAGCTTGGCCCACGTAGATCCGTCGTTCTGCGCCCAGAGAACGCCTCCAGGTGGAGCAACTGCGTCTGCACTTAACAAGTGGCGAACACTGGACAACAGTGGGTGGTGGTTAATCCCTTCAGGATAAGGCAAGAAAAGCTATGTATTTTGATTTAAAGTGGCTTCAACAAATAGTTTTTTGTTTAGGAAGATTATAGAAGCTAAGCGCAACATTCTTACGTTTTCTTATATATTTACATCGATTCATAAGGAAATCTTAAAGCTTTTGGCAACATCAGGTATTCTTAAATACAAATTGATCAAATATTAATATTCTTAAACATTAAGATGGGCAGATAAGGTGTTCTTTGCTGATTTTATTGTTAAAACTATAGTCCCTAAGTGCCTTAGTTATATGCGCTTTTAAAGGCATTTAAGGGGATAGTACTTTTAAAGTTATTCCTCATTTATTGATTTATTATTTTTATAATGTTGCATTTGGCTTTTCGACTTAGTATGGAAAGCTTAGGTTACGATGTTTATTTACCAGAAGAAATAGGAATAAATTAATTAAATTTGCATATGTTTTTAAGCGTATTATGAAGACTAAGTCTTTTACTTTATTTATTTCATTAAGGAAATGATCAAGGGCTTACAACATCCTCAAAGGTATAAGAAATTTATTAAATACAGTGGCAAGACTCTTCAAAATTGCTATAACGTCGTGATTTATAAATTGGTAAGGCGCTTAAAACATTTTTAGACATATAACACATTTTAAGAAATAAAAACAAACATTTTTTTTGCCAATTCTACATTGTGAAATTATGCAGTTGTGAATTAGTTAAACTATTAAGGACTTGCACCCTTCTCTATTGATCTCAATTTTTTGCGGAATAGTGTAGCCCAGAGCCGATACCGCATCATGATCATCGATTTATTAGCCTGCCATATTTAATATTTTTTTATGAAGCAACCGCAAACTACTTAATTGAGTTCAAGTGCCGGCGGCTTAAGAGACCGCCAGGGGATCAGCCTCAGCCATCGGTTCTTTATGTCTGGCCATTATTCAGAATGGCTCGCAGCTGATGGCGATATAGCGGGCGATATGGCCGACGTTGGAATGGGAACTCGAACTCGAGCTCGAGCTCGAAGTCGGAATTGAAATTGGAATTGGAGATTTCATTGGTGGCAGCTGGCGCTGCGTGTTTGTCTTGGCCAAAAGTGCTACCGTGCGGTTGCACATAATTCGTGCTGTCTGGCAAATCGGGTCGCCCGGCGATCAATCAATCAATCGGGCCTGATTGTTCGGGTTTCGAGCTTATGAGTCGGCACAGAACCCATCACGAGCCGGGCGAAAACGAGTGACGGATCTCACACACAAAGGTGTCGCCACAACAAAGAAATACCTGAGTTATCACAAGCGTGAAAGATGCAGTTCATTACCTTGAGCTACAGCAGTATCTCTGATGTGGAATTATGCATAAAGAGGAGTTACTGCCACTGAAAAATATATACCCATTGGCATCGACTTCATTTGGCAAACCCAAAATGGCAAACTGGTAATTGTTTCGCTCTAGAACCGCTGGAACCTTTTGGCTTTGCCACGTTTCGAGCGCATTTTAAAATCATGGGCGGCATAAAAACCAAATTCGGGCCTTTTGTGCGATCAAACCAGTGATTGATCGTTGGCTGGGAAACAATAAAAATGCTGCACTTTGCTTTGCGCAAGATCCAAGATCCGATCCAAGAAACCGAGAGCGATTTGCCTGTCCCATTATGTGGCACTGGCGGCAGGTGATGACCTCAACTTGGCCATTGGGTCAGAGCAGGAAGCAGCGATCCGTAAACCGCGGCCAACCAGTTTCCGATCCGCACCAAAAATAGACTCCAATTAAAAATGGAAATTCTTTTTTCTTTGCATAAATTCTAAACAAACAAATACCTCTAAAAAATAATAATAAAAAAAAAAAATATTAGAACTTAAAGCTAGCGGGAGGCCTCGAATTCCAGTGGAAGGATCTCATCTCCCTTAATCTCTGGAGGCCTGTCTCGTGGCTTAGCTTTTTGGTTGGCAGTTTGAACTATTTCTGGTTGTTTTTGTTTGGCACTGTTTACCAGCCCTTGTTCCAGCCTCCAGACTGGGCGCCACCGGAGTAGCCACCGCCGCCGCCAGAGGACCAGCCGCCAGACTGGGCGCCAGAGTAGCCGCCGGAGTAGCCACCGCCGTTGGAGTAGCCGCCGGACTGCTGGCCACCGGAGTATCCTTCACTGATGACCTTCACGATGACCACCTTCTCGACGGGCCTCTGAGCTGGGGCAGAGTATCCGCCGCCACCGGAGTAGCCACCGCCGCCGGAGTATCCACCACCGCCGCCGGAAGACCATCCTCCAGACTGGCCACCAGAGTAGCCTCCGCCGCCACCGCCGCCACCGCCGCCGCCGCCGCCGCCTCCGCCGAGCTTGCCTCCCAAGCCGCCGCCAAGACCGCCGCCAAGACCGCCGCCCAAGCCGCCGCCAAGACCGCCGAGACTGCCAAGCTTGCTCTGCAGCAGCTGGCCGATGCCACCAGCTCCGCCTCCACCGCCGCCGCCGCCATCGCCGCCGCCAAGGAGACCGCCCAAGGAGGCGTTACCGACGGCCAGAAGGGAGGCGAGGATCACCAGAATGCAGGTAAAGGGCTTCATCTCGTTGCTAAGTGGATCGGTGTCAAACAGCTGACCAAAACTAATTCCAGCAGTTTCGCGACACGCACCTTTATACCCATCCGAAATCGATGGATCGATGTGGTGGCTCTGCGGAGCGAGATGGGGCGATGATCGGTTCGGTGTTGGATCGGACGCGTTGCCCAATTAGAAGCCATTGATAGCAGATGAAGCAGCTCAAGCAGCACATATCATAAACACGGAGAAAAAATTCGGAGTTTAAATGAGATGGGAAATGGGAGTGGTCGAAGATAACGATTCGTTGGAATAGTATCGATATTAAATGTAATTTTCAGCTTGAATATCGATTTCCTGAAACGTAATCTTGTCTCTTTTCAAACTTTGTTCATTTTACGGATTGTTCTCATCTATAAAATATATTTCTTTTAAAATTCTGTGTGTGATATTTTCTTAAATATATTTTTTTTGGCAATTCTTGCACGTTCTAATCGATAGTACTGGCATTTATTTAGCTTTGTCTAAGATGTTCAGATAGGTCTTAGGATGGAAAAGAACTCTTTTATATAGATAAATATTATCAGTCGATTGTTCCATCTCTCAAAGCTAACAGCTCATTTTCTAATCGATAATATTTCGATGTTTCCAGTATTTTCTAGTTTATTTTATTGCTGGTAATATATAACCTAGAATCCACTTGATTTTCGGAATCCCTCTCTAATATAAAGTGTAACTATGAATATAAAATTGCTGCCAGTGTAGCTGGCTGCTATTTCATAATAACCCACATTCGGTTATGCTCGCCGGTGCGGCGGTTCTTTTGTTTGTCTATGCTAATCTGTGCGCATGCGCGGCTTACTTCCAAACCCGGCTCGTCGTCGACTCCTCAAGTCGGCTTCTCAAGTCCGCACAGTGGGATGGGTTAAGGTGCTAAAATATATCAAGGCAAATTGGATTGAGAAATATACATACAGATGTAATAACAACAATAGTGCACATGCACTGGCCATTAAGTGGGAATTGTACATAGATTTTGGCTACCAAAATTGTGACACAAAGTCAACAAGAGGCGTTATCGAGATCTTATAATTACTGTACAGTTTGGTAAGCTAATAACTTGATAGATAACTCAATTACCTTACCTTAGTCTCTATTTTTTGAATAAAATGAATATGCATTTGATTAAGAGAGAGTTATATTAGAGAGAGATTATATTAGAGAGTTGTATTTATTTAGAGTTCATGTCTTTTTCCAGCGCTTTTTGTCGGTTCTATTTATCTGGTTTCGGGGGATTTGCCAAAATGTTTAAGAGAAGCTGCCCCACTGTGCCGATAGCCGAAAGTCAAACAAATTATCAGCATTTAATCACCGCAGCTAGCGGCGGGCCACAATGGCCCAGCAATCAACATTTATATCAATGTTTTGGCAGTTGGTCAGCAGAGACAGAGGCAGAGCCAGAGACACAGAGGCTCTTAGCCAAAAAATCAGCAGCAGCAGCAGCAGAAGCAGAAGCAGCAGCAGCCCGAAGTGCCAAACTGATTAATGGGCCTCAGGCTCAAGAGTCGTGAGCAGGCCCAGGGTCGATGCTAGAGGGGAGAACTAAAGCAGGAAGATGCCGTCGAGTCAAGAACTATTGACAAGTCGCTCTGAGGCCTATTCAAATACAGTGAATATCGCTTATATATCGCCCAAAGGCACACAGTTTTTTATTAGGAAATGTTCTTCGCATAAGTAACGAGTTTATTTAACAGTTTGAAGCTCAAATCAACTTCAAACTGATGGGCTTGTGAGCACCGAACCAGAAGAAATTGTTTAGTTTTAGTTACTTTGTTAGTTATTAGAGTTAAGATTAGGTTATATCTACTGTGTACGGAATATCCCACATCATCGCTTATTAATACCTAAAACTGGTTGGCGGGAACGGGAACTCGATGTGATTCTATTTCTATGCTTCAGTTTGGCATATATTTGCATAGCCACTCGCCACTACGGCGGATATGGCAGATTGCCTGGGAATTTGGCTGGCCTGGCTCGGTTGTCTAGTTGTCGGTACTAACCCGAAAGGCAAATACCACTTAAACACCACTTATGGTGAACTCTCCCACCAACTCAGACGCCGATCAGGGTTCAATGCACTCGCACTCCTTCAGCACACGCCCGAGACATCTGAAACGAATTTATGTGACATGAAAAAAGAAGACAGTTTCGGCCTTTTCAGAGTTCGGCCGAGTGTTTGCCATTTACATACTCGTTCCTCGGCCAATGAATATTCATAATCGCCTTATTCGATTATGGTTCGTTCACTATTTCAAGCTGTAAGCTACCGATCGACAGTTGGCTGTGGATATTTATCAATAAGCGGGCCTAAAACCGAATTGAAGTAGCCACTTAGAATGGATACAGCGCGTTTCTGGGGTTTTGGAGAGCTTAAGACAGGAGTGCCGCTCAAAAAGATCAGAAAACTAAGCCAAAATGTTGTGAAACTAATACTTAGGCTACAATTTAATTTCCTCGTTAATAAATACTTAATTTAAATCGAAATTGAAGGCAGGAACACGAGACAGTAAAAGATCTAAAAGGTTAAACATTTTAATGTTAATGTTCCCAGGAACAGATTTATTTATTTATTTATTTATTTAATTGTAAGCCTCACAATTTCTGCGAAAATCTTGCCAGTGCTGGCGTTTATTTTCTCAAAGGGTTTTGTATAACTTTTTGTTTACTCTGATGGAATCTAAGAAAATGTTTAATATAAAATGCAAATTATACAAGGAAACGTGTCACCGAACAATAAAGATAATGAAACTCGATTACTTCTGATTTAATTTCCTTATCTGCGCTTATACTAAGTTCTGAGATCCCTAATTAAATTATTTCAACTCCATTTAGCTGGCTATTGTTAAGGGTTCGGATTAATTAAGATCTAGCTTCTGGTTTGCTCGTTAACCCACTCGGAGACCAGGTCAGTTCCGTTTAATGTCGACTCGCTGATTTTGAGATTTCAGAAGATCGTCTAAGCAACCCCATTGTTGCTGTTCTAGCTCGCTGGAAAACATGCCTAAATACAGGTGTATATATCTGGCTTACAATGGAGGCAGCATTACCGGGGCAGGCTGTAATAACTGAAGCCGCCGCCAAACTGCGAGTATTTCCCATCGCTTCGCCTTCGGACCGCTGAAGGCTTCCATTAAAAAACAACAGAATTAACATATTTAATTGCGAGGTATGTACCCAAACGGAATTACGAGTGCAATAATAAACCCAACTGCCGGAGTTTGTACATAGAAGTTGAAAGCGAAGCCCCAAACCTAAACGGAAAAGTGAAGGGAAATTCATAATTCAAGGGATGATGGTGTGGGACAGAGCCAAAGGGTAGAGTCATTGCAGCTGGGGAAGACATTAGAGCTGAAATTGATGACACTCATAAATTAGTTGGCCATATGTTATGGCTAATAACTAATATCGTACGAGCGACGGACTGGGCCTGATCCGCCATTAATTGAAATCCGCGCGAATTAGCAAGCTGGCATAGAAGATAGCCGCTGCAAATCTCCGTTCGCCTTTTTTATGGCCTGCTGCTATACATCCACTATATGCTATATATATGTATACTGTTTGCTCTTAGCAGATGCAGCCAGAGCTCGTACATATGCAAAAGGCTAATTGATGGCAGACTGGCTCATATAAATATAAGCTAATTACACTGCCTTAGCCCGATGGTCGTAAAACATCGATACGTAATTGCTGGGTAAATGATTGCATTCGTCCATCAATCACTGGAATGCTCTTGGTGATCGTGAGGAAGGAACCATGGGAATGTCTACAAACTGAATTATATAATATATATACTTTTACCATAGTAAAGTATCATAATGAATGTAAGTTAACGTAAACAAGTCGAGTATTGTTAAGGTAATAATACTAACAAATATCCCTTCTGGTTGCCTGGCCTTAATACCTTAATAAATGCATGAAATATAAACTTCTTGACCCTGATTCTATTTGAGGAAGTACTTATTATGTACACCCTAAAAAGCCGCATTAAAAAACAGTTTAATGCCCGGCCTAACGAATGAAACGGCCAAGGTGTTGAGAATATAAAGTGTTGCAATAATTTCTGTTTGCCTGCAAGTTTCTCTACTTCATTGACAAAATTAATTTCAAATAAATTTCCAAATCAAAGGCATTCCGCGGAGAGATAATCTTTGAAATGTGCATCGGCTGAGAAACAAGTTTGGGCAAATGCAAAAAAAACCTTTAACAGGTTAACGCACACGCACGCATAATTTGGTGTAAATAAAAGATATGTTTCCCCCCACCCCTCCTTTTATTTGTTTATAAACAAACAAGCAAACATGCGAATCGTAATTCCGTTTGCCCAAGGCAATCCCTGGTAACCGAAAACCAAAGCCCAAAGACAATTCCAAACGCACATGGCGCTCGGCTCGTTCGAGACTCGTCGTCGCCGTCGCAGCAACTTCATAATTATCGAATGCTGAATGAGAAATGCGCAGAGACAAAGGCAGACAAAGAAAATCGGTGCGGACTCAAAGCCAGCGGAAGTAAGGCAAAGCCAAAGCCCACCTAAAATCAATATGGACAGTCGGCGAGAAACAAAACAAAACTGAAAAAGGCAAAAATAAAACGAATTTTCATATAAATCAATGACATCCCATCAAGTGTTTAACTTCATGTTAGACATGCACACTTAAGCGTGTGTTTGTCTTTATTAAAGGCGGTAGCAAGGCTTTTGTCAGGTGTCAAGGATGGGCCTTCCTTTATTTTGTAGCTCCTGCTGGCCACCAATTAATGCATTGCTTCTCACTCTTTCTGCTAGCTCTTCGCTTCAGCTTTCGCTTTCTGTGGCAGCCGCTTGCAATGACCTTGAACTTCACTGAGCCCCTGGCAAGGGCAGGGCGTAAGGTGCAAAGTTGTAAACAGGTTTCGTCAGGCGCTTTCCGCAATACGAAAGACTTAGGCAGCGAACTTGCTGACAGCGCCACCTGGCGCCAAGACATACCAAAGCTGTTTTCGTTATCGAAGTCACATCACATTTATCGATTCATGCCGCTCAAACAGCTGACTGTTGCTTCGTTTGGGGAAAAATATAAACAAAGCAAACAAGAAAATGCCTTTTATGTTCGCTATTGCTTGTTTCGAAGCCAAAAGAAAGCAGAAATTACTGAATTTAAGAAAATCCAGGCATCTAAGATGCAACACTTGTGTATTTCATATGTCTGACGAACGGTATGTTACATTTTCATACAAATTTAAATGATTCCTTGAGTAATTTTGAATTTTACAGGTTTGTTAAGTCCTTTGGCATTGACAAATATACTTTCAAGAGCATTTTGAAAGCCATTAAGCCACATTTGAAAGCAACAAGATTATCGCACTCAATGCAATTAGCTGCTGTGTTGCGATACCTTGCTACTGGCTGCTATCAGGTATCAGTGGCCAACGATATTCACATTGGACGAAGCACATTCGGAAAGATTCTGCACATATTTATACCATTGCTGGAAAGACTCCTATGCCAGGATGCTATCTCCCTGCACATGTCCAGGCAAGAAATGCAGAAGTCTAGCGACTACTTCTTGACAAGACATCAACTGCCAAGAATAGCCGCCTGTGTGGATGGAACTCACATTAAAATTCAGAGGCCCGTAAAGAACGCCTTTGTTTTTTATAATGCAAAGGGTTATTACAGCATGAACGCCATGGTGGTATGAGTATATATGTATATGAGTATTTTTAATTGGTTGTTTCGTTCGTACGGCAGCCTTGTCGATAGGTTTTGGCGATAGACTTATCGAATCCCGCCCAAACGCAAAAAATAAATCCAAAATAAAGCCTCTGCTTAAGCAAAAACAGCTTAAAAAGCTCAGTTTGGTTTTCAACCTTTTAAGCCTGACTTTACAGACAAAAATAGTTATATATTTACTTGTTTTTAATGCCACTTTTAAGCATTAATTAATTAATTAAAATGAAGATAAATAGTCAATAGTTATAAGTAGTTAAACTCTACCGATGTGTAACTCTTAAAATGGAGACAAGACACAAGTGAAAGGTTACAAAGAAAGATACAAGTTTGACTTACTTTGCCATAAAAATAAATACTATTTTTATAAAGCAACTAAAAATTAAACAAAAGTAATAAAGAGTTTTTGTAGTGACAAGTTTGCTATACGAACATCAAGTTCTTTGAGTTTCCTAGCTCAATCCGGGCCGTAATATTTACTTATACTTAAATTTCAATGATGTGCGAACTTAATTTGAATTTAATAAATGTTTTTAAGTCTTACTTAAACAGTAAATGAAGTCCCAAATAATAATCAATAATTTTACTAAGCTAAATTTGCTTAAAAGAACTTTAATCTTAGATTATTTTCCTTTAGAAACAAGCGAGTTAAGAGACGATCTTAGTGTTTGGTTTTGGTTTTCTTTTCTTTCTTTATTTTATTGATCAGATTCGTTTGGCAGTTATTTCGTTACCAGAGACTTCTACAGATTCTTAATCGTTCCACCAGCCAGCTCCACCACGGGAGGCACCACCAGCACCACCGTAGGCACCTCCAGCTCCACCATAGGCACCACCAGCACCACCGGCACCACCATAGGCACCACCAGCACCGCCGCGAGCACCGCCAGCGCCGGAAGCATGATTCACCGTGTAATCAAACTCGGCGGGGTTGCCCCAGGCATTGCCACCGGCACCTCCGGCGCCACCAGCTCCTTGCCAGCCACCGGCTCCGCCAGCACCGCCGGCTCCCTGCCAGCCACCAGCTCCACCAGCTCCTCCAGCTCCACGACCGGATCCCTGCCAGCCACCAGCGCCGCGTCCGCCGCCATAACCGGCAGCACCACCGCCGCCATAGCTGGCTCCAGCTCCAGCGCCATAAGAGGCAGCACCGCCGCCGAAACCGCCGCCGCCACCGCCAGCTCCGTAGGCACCGCCACCGCCAGCTGCACCGCCGCCAATGTGGACCTTGGTGTTGCCCTGCGACTGCGAGACGTGAGAGATCAGGCCAGCTCCGATGGCAGGACGACCGCCAAAGCCACCGCCGCCACCACCACCGCGTCCACCGCCGGGCAGGTAGCCACCGCCACCGCCGCCGCCAGCACCGCCGCGGAAGCCACCGGCATTGGCCAGGGCCAGGGAAGCCAACAAGCAGACAAAGACCTGAAAGGGAATCAGTTACGGAGTCCTTTGGCTTTCGCTCTATTCCTTGCAAGCGCTTACCTTCATTCTGGGAGTTGAGATTATCAGATTTGAGATTCTACACGAAGCTGAGATCCAATGGTTTGTGATGTCTTCTCACCAAGAAGCATCTGAATTTATAGTGCAGAACCTATGGATCTTCTACGGCTAATGATCGCAACCAAGAAGACAACTAAAAAACAAACAAAAAACACCAACTACAAGACGCAAAAACAAAAAGCCAAAGAAATCAATTTCAATTTTCAAAAAAGCAAAACATCAATTTGCTCCGCTCAATCATTAGATTCTCTTACCCGTCTGAACTCATCTTTATCTTTAGCCCGACGCTCTTCGCTTTGTTTTCCTTGGCTTTAATTAAAAGCCCCAAAAATTAATTGCAGCGCGGCAATTAGCCGTCGAACGGCTGCCTTCGGGCTTCCGATGGCGCTTAATCTGTTTATCGGAGGGAGCTCTGCTTAAAAGCCCACCAAGGTGGACGCAGTGCGTCCAGTTGATGCCCAACAATGGCCGCCGACTGTCTGTTTGCCCAATTTTGGTGGCAACGTGGGTGATCCAAGCACTGCTCCTGGGCCACACTCCTGAGCCACCTGGCCTTTTTTTTTGTTTATAATTTTTTTGAAAGTGAACGAATCTTGTTATGCAACCGAAAATGCAGTAATGCAACTCATCAACTTGACAGAAGCAAAGTGGAAGTCTTGCGGAGCAAAATATGCTGTGAATGGGAAATATTTGAAATGGGGAAGTCTGATGTTTTTCTTTTTCGGCATCCTACGGCAGACTTGTGTTCTGTAAAACCACAAAAAGCTGCTGTATTTGACCTGCAAAGGTATGGTTTCTCAGTCGTCATTGTACTCCTAGGGGAATTGGAAGGAAAAACGTTAAGGATTCCAAGGTGTGAACTGATTTCTGATTGAAATAATTGTGCAGAAACTCGGAATTAAGGTTTAAAACAGAAGACAGCATTAAAGTTTATATTTTATTGGTGAAAACGGTATACAATTACTCTCTAAATCGCTAATGTTGAGCTTACAAAAGATCTTTAGTAAGAGTTTAAGATCAATGTCCTGCTTTCTATTTTTGCTTTAATATTTGATTCAAAAAGTAGATTATTTTGTGACTTTTTTGTATTCTAAAGTAGCTTTATTGTGCTTATTTTTTTAATTTTAAAGGGAAACACAAACTTCATAGGAATACCTTATGATTTATTCAATAATAAACTCTTGTTCTTGCATTCAAAATTGAAATATTACTTAAAAGAAACCGATATCTACTTGAATATAAACACACGCTTCAATATACAATAAAATATTAAATAATGCAATCGTATCTTCAAGGAAGAGTATGTTTGATAAAAAGTTAACGCAAATTGCCTCATTACTAAGGAGACTTTATAATAATTAATTTATAACTTGAACAGGCTTTAGCAGAGGCTTGGCAATAGTTGATTTATAATTTAAGCTAGACTAGTTATGGCTTTATAATTTAATTACAACCCGCAGTGCCGATGGACCGATAAAGCAAACGTTTTATGGCTTATTCAATGGATTGACGGGACTTCAGCAATAAGTAGCCGCCGATGTTGGAGTGTATATATCCATCTCTAATGGTACAAGTTGCTCGGAAAGCCATTAAGCATGGAAATTGATGTGAGGAAATGCGCACAGAAGCCGAAACCGATTGCCAACCGGCAGAGTCAGACTCCGACTGTAGGGTATCCATATTCAAAGTGGCTCTCTGTCGATCAACTCTCTCTCTCTCTCTCTTTTTCTCTTTTTCTCACTGACAGTCGCCAGAGAAAGCCTCTCACCGGGCCTTTCTTCGGCTCAGCGCGCCTCTCCAGGGGAGACTCTGTCTCTGGCCGGCGCGGCGCCTTCGCTCTTCCGATTATTTCGGGCTTCGTTGGGGCCGCTGCAGATTTGGCCAAATCATTCCGTTACCAACGTTGTAACTGGAAAACGTGTTTGCCGGATCCCGGATCGTCGTCGGCGTCGCGTCGCGTCAGTCAGCCCATCGTCGCGATTTCTGCATTTCCCTCCAATGATTAATAGCCCTCGGTGCCTGGTGCCCGGTTCCCCAATCCGAACTCCCCATTCCGTGTACCGTTCAGTGCGAAGTCATTCTTGATCCTAGACATATCCTTGCTAGCATTCAGTGTGCGTGACGTGCCCTTCCTTCTGTTTGTTTTTGTTTCCTGTTTTTTTCCTGTTAACCATTTGATCCTCCATCATTTGTCATCACAACTGACAGCGAATTCATCAGCAGAAGTTAAACGAAAACAAAGATTAATAAGGAATACCACAAATATATATTCGAATAGTGTCGAAGGTGAGTTGGAAAAAGGATTTGTAACAGAAGTGACGTAAAAAGCCATATAACATGAGTGTTAATTAAGTATTTCGCATAAAGGCAGATCGTAAAACCATATTTGCATTTCGCAGCTGGGCATAAAGGAAAAGAGATTGCAAATTGATTTAAATGGTTCGCAAATGTTCCAACCCAGTGCCATTATTAATTAGGAGGTAATAGGTAATGGTTCTGGCCAAAAATAGAAAACCGCAATCTTTCATAAATAAATATATATAAAAAAGTGTATAGTTGTTTCCCAATTAAGTCTTCAGTTTTTTTTCTACTTCTTTCTATTTTTTTTTGTGAATCTTGCTTGATAAGTGTGCATTAATCACAGTAAGACTGAAGCTCGATTTCATGGCTCGCCATTTTCCCTCGTCTAGCAAACTGTTCATGGTCTATTAATTGGCGAAGCAGCTCATTTTCTTTTATACCTATAGATACTCATATATATGTATAGATGTGGCTCTTATTTTTTATGGCCTCGTGGGCCTCCGAATTATATATATTAAATATCTGAAAATCAGCTTTGGCCAATGCCCCGCTGGAAAATTTCCTCGATTACGCACGATGACGATTGGCGGTTGAAACTGAAACTGTGATTGGGGCATGAGCCGCCTTTGCGGGTCGTCTTCGCTGGCAGAACAAAAGACTTGGGCAACAAACTTGACTGCGCTTGCGGTTTCTGCGGCGGGGGCGGCAGCTGGTGGATATAAGTGGGCGCGGGACGACAGGTGACAACACAACGCAACGCAAGCGTCTCCTCCATGTGCATTCAGCCGGATGACTTTCTCCCTGCCCCAGCTGCCACAACCTCAACATCCACGCCAACTGTGATTCTAAGTGCCACTGCTAATAAGCCAACGGATTGTTATTTGCTGTTTTGTCGCTGCACTTGTCGTTTCCCAAGGGTAGCAGGGGGTATGCTTGGCTCTACGCAGATGCTGAGAAATGCCCATTTTTATGGCCACACAAGAGCTGAGGAAAATGCTAGGAATTTAGCAGCTACAAACTGAACAAACTGAACAAAGTTTTGACTAATTTAGGATCATAAAAAGCAAGAGAAACTAAAAATACACGGGATATTACCAAAGAAAAAGAAAAACAGCATTTCATACTTTATTTTATGCAAGATTTTAATCATTCTGCTGGCTAGAATTTATGTACATATATATATTATGCGTAATATAAATAATTACTTTGAAAAAAATATATTTAGGACCTTAGAAAACCTTTCTATATTGTAAAAACTTTTATATATTGTAAAAAACTTGTTATTCTTGCTTTTTTATATATTCAACCTTCTCCTTAACAAGACTAGTAAATAGGTTTATCGAAGCTTATATTAATAATAATATTTATACTAGTTAGTGCCTTTTTATTACTTTAAATCAATTTAAATAATACCAATCATTCTGTAAAAGAACTTCCTTTGAAACAAGAACAGTTTCCCCTCGAACTTCTAATACTATTAATAATTATTATCTATAAAATGGTTTGGTGATACAAATCTACTTTAAATTCAGATCTCAGGTTAGCTACGGCCTAACCTTGCTTGGCTTTAACCCTGAGCATCGGAGGGTCTAACCCCTCGGCTATGGCACTTCAATTTCGAGCGACTGCTCACTTGGAAGCCCGAGACACTGCGCGCCGGTGGCTCCCGCATCCACTTTGAAATGATATTAATTGCCCCACACGCACACACACACAGAGGGGCACTTAGTTGACTTTCATTGTCTTTGCCGCGCGCGACTTGGGACTTGCGGTGTCTTATTATGCGGCAGGCAGGTGTATTTTTTATGCACACACTCACACACAGACACACCTGTGTGCAGCTCCAGTTTAATCACACTTTTAACTCCGTTTCACATAATACTAATTTCATAATTTGCACCAAGCCGACCGACGCACAGCTGCATTTTCACTTTTACACATTGGCAACAATAATTAAAAAATAAATCTCTCGCCGGTTCATTTTGCATAAGTGCGGGGGTTGGGAAAAGGCCTACGAGGAAAAATGCTTCCCAGAATTCCCGCAACTCGGGATCGGTCCTAGGCGTTGACATGCCTGAAAGGCAAGCCGCAGCTAGCGGATCATAATTGCTGGTTGTTGCCTCCTAGGTAGGCCACTTAAAAGCACAGAAACTAACCAAAGATGCAGACTATCTAAAGCTAAAGCTGGAGCGCAGTCAAGATCATCATCATTATTATCATCGTGTAGCCAGAGCCGTTGATGGTGTGTCAACCTTGTGGCGGGTCCCATTACTTACCGGAGAACTATGGCTAAATAAAATGAAAGAGCCCGAGATACACCAAGAGAAGCTGATCGATAAATTGCTCGGCAAGTATCTTACAGGTTGTATCAGCTACAAGATAGCTCTAAGTTTTCTCTAAAAATGCACACATATTTTGGATGTACTTAAAGAGCTTAGAGATATTCCTGTTTTAGGCATTGCTTGAAGTTCTCCTTGTAGAGCATTCCTCCATTCGAGATTCCGAATTTAATGGCCCTCGCCGCTTGGCTTGCGGCTGGCAGTTGTGCATCTTGGTGTCTGGTGTCTTGTAGCTTGTTGCTTGTATCTTGTATCTGCTGTCGGCAAATGAAATAGCACGTACCATATAATCAGGCAGCGCTCGGCGGCAACCCAAAAACTGGGAAAAAATCAGAGCCGCCGCAGCAGCAGCAAATAAGAAACGGCAACCGCAACAAATCAGTGACTTTGTCGTCTGTCTAAGAATGAAAGTTACCATAGTTGCTGGTACTTGAACACAATGCTACACTCGCACAATACGAAGCCCCGTGGTTGGGGTTGGAGGGCCTTTTGTCACCATGAAAATTTGTATCTATTGCCGAACTCATCTCATCGCTCTTCATTTCTCATTTTCCACCGCACAATTATGATAATTATCAATGGCCACAGAGCTCAACAGCTCGCCAACTGCACTTTTCACACTTTCCATGCCGGCCCAGTGCCGTCCGTCCATCCATTTGTCACAGAAATTATGCATAAATTTCCGCCGTCTTGCTCGCTTTCGAATTGGAATCGCTTAGTCGAGGTCTCGTCTTTTGATCTTTTGTTACACTTCCAAACCAATTTCGATTCTATGGCCCCATTGTCAACCCTTCACCTTTTGGCCTGGGGCCCCCGGCTGTATAAAGCCAAATTGTCATAAGCCTCATAAATTTCTGGAAGCCCCACACAATCGAGCTGGGCTATAATGTCGATGACGGCGTCAACAAATAAATATTGTGCGACATTTATAAACAAATTTCGATGGGTTTCGTTTCTTCTCTGGTCCCCTCCTTTATCGGATCGGCTTGTTGGTAATTGTTTGGCTGGAAAGTGAAACCTGAAGCTGCCCCCCAAAGGCCGGGGCCATCGTTAATAAATAAGTCCCAATAACTCAGCACAATGAACGGCAAAGAAATGTGTGTTTGAACTCGAAACTCCCAAGCTTGCAGTAACTTTCGAACGCATTTTGATATCACACATAAGGCGATTAGCCACAGATCATAACTGGCGAACAGTTATCGGAAATTATACAATTTATATAACACTTGTCTCTGAAGTTTGATTCCTAGTTAAGCGGATTCAAAAGCAATTTAACCAGGCCTCAAATCTGAATACTGTCCAATCGGATTTGGGGTTATTTCTCCCACCTCGATATTATTATAAGTATATATGGGAAAAGTTGAGGTTGCTGTTGATAATTAAATAATTTCCACAGGCTTTCCAAGAGCTTATTGAAAGTGTTTTCAAACAGGCAGGGCTAAGTTCAATTCCTCAAAGAGTTTAGACATTTTGTGTTCTATTTTTCCTAATCAATCAACTAATTTCCAGCATTTTCAAATGCAACAAATTCAAATTAATTTGCATTTTAATTTAATGCCCGCTGGGTTTGTTGGCCAAACTTGGAGGCAGCACCCCTGACCCAGAATATTCCATTTACGCACATGGCACGCGTCCATTCATCACTGTCCGTCTGGCTTGGCTAAAACAAATCTGTATAACCGTTGCCTCCTTAATTCCATATTTATCCTGCATTTCTTACGTATCTCGTGGGGATTTGCAAAAAAAAAAGAGAAATAAATACAAATAAAAACAATTGTATAAGCAGACAGGGTAAATTAAAACTTAGGAGATTAAAGGGGCTATACAACGTGGATACAATCGCATAATCGTGACAGGCAATTCACCTCTCACGGTCTGCACAGGCCTAATCCCGCTTTTCATTCGTGCACTGGAATCGGTTGACCTTTCGTCCGGGGAAATACGTTGGAGCAGGAGAAGTTGGTTGGTAGTCGACGGTCGGTCGTTGCAGGTAGTCGGAAAAGCCTGGCCAGACAACCTGTCACATCTCAATTGGCGCTTGACCAACCAGGCTCTTGACTTGGCCACTAAGAGTGTTGTCTTTGCTGTCGTACATTTTCCTAAGTTACACTTGGAATAAATAAATAAATACAACATAATGAAATAGCAAATCAAATAATACAAAAGTATCAGTCTTTCCAATTAAAGAAATTATATGGAAACCAAGAAGAAAGTCAAGGTAACCAAGGTATGCAGTTTACGTCAACAAGCTGAAATCTGACTACCCTTGAAATTTGACAATTGGGTCATGAATCATGCGCATTCTATGCACCTCAATCGATTCAGTTTGCTGCAGAAATCAAGGTCGAAGAAAACCATAAATACGCCATTAAATGCAATGTTTTTTATAGCAATATTAAATCAGCACATTGAGTTATAAAATTGAAGAAATTACATTTTTGTGGAGATCTTTTTACACTTTTAATTTGATTTATTATTTATTATATTGAGAAATGTAGTTATACTTTTCTTTTAAGTTGTTTTCTAATATTTTATTATTAAATTATTGAGATTTTAATGCTAATACATATAACTTTAAATAATCATTTGGTTTTTGGGAACTAATTCTTCTTCTTTGTAATATTTAATTGTTAATAAATTCATATATGTATATGTATACTACTTTACTTATTGTTAAAGCATACCAAAGTGGTTTTTTCTCACTAAATTGAAGACAAAGTGTTTTTTTTAGAGTGGCCAATAAAGTTGCCATTGCCATTGACCACTCGCCATCGATGCTGCTGTTTGTAGATGTTGCAGATGTTGGCGAATGCCGCTTGCTGGTGCCTGGCCATGTTATCGCTGTTGTTGCCACTGATTGGCGCCGTTGTTGCCACGCCTCCGGCTGTAATCGCTGATGCTGTGCCTGATTTTGTTGCTGGTGCAATTTTGGCGCCTCGGGCTTACATAAATAGAGAAATAAAAACATTATCAGTTTCCAGGGAACTGCCGAAAATGTATTTTTGCATTTTGCTTATGTTGCTATTGTTTTTTTTTTTTTTGTGGCACTTTAATGACTGCGAAAAAGAAAAAAAAGAAATGGCAAAATATTGGGGCTTGTCATTATGAGATGTTGTGACAAACGAAACAAAAGGCAGATGTTACACCATATAGCCGAGTCGTGCATAAATAATGACTGGCCGCCGATATTGATTGATTGTCGGCTGGCCGGTGCGGAGCGGAGTAACTTCCGCATCGGGTCACAACCTGAGCCAGTTTCCGGCTCCTGCTGTGGATGTTAGTTGCCGGTTTCTGGTTGCTGGCCATGGCCAAATGCGAATCACGATCAGCTTGTTTTGGCTCCGTGCTTGCCATCACTTCACTCTCGTTTCGGCTTTTACTTTTCGGCTCCCCAATGACTCGCACATGACTTCACTTTTACCGCAGTTTTAGGTTCGTCATGGGTCACCGAAATTCCCTTCCCAGTAATGTCTGCCAGACAGCCGATGGGAATTATTCGGAAATATATTATGGATTGTTTAAGGTAAAACCTTGTTTAATAATCGAGAAACGTTCAAGGCAAGTTGATGCGTATTTATATTTCTATAGTGTTTATATTTTAGTTATATTTCAGAACTCCCAGTTTAATGTAAGTTTTTAGAGCGAAGATGCCGCTTGCTTTTATTATCTTTCCAAATATTCAACTCTTCGCATTATCTTCACGTTAATAATTGATTTTGTTAGGTTTTCGTTTAGCTTACAAGTTGTTGTTGATAATAAATGCTTTTATCATTATATTCCCACACAAATCACTCACCAAAATGAACTTACACCTTGATAACTCACCACTCTTTCCTGCCTATCGAGAGGCTGTCGTTAATGGTAACAAATGATGACAACATTATACTATATATTTCGTTCCCCTGGGCCTCAGTTAGATCATATTTAAATTATCATTGCTGGCCGGCTTCTCACAAAATCGCCATTAAAAAAAAAGCACACACAAAAGCCAAGCGTTTTAATGACATAATTAGGCGTTGTTTCTTTTTTTTTTTTTTTGGAAAGGTGTTGCTCTCGAGAAATCCCCGAGTATGGTAGCTGGGCTTTTAGGGTTTTTTTTTAGTTAGACAGTTCCACAACAGCAGCAGCAGCGGGTCACCGCCCAAGCCTGATTGATTTGACCCGTGACCCCGACAACTTTCACCCAATGCAACTGGCGTGATCTCAGCGATTTCAGGCCATACCTGCCACCCCGAAATCCCTACCCCAGTCGGTATGTGCATATTTATGATCATATTCCACCGGGATTCGGAATTGCCGAAACGCATTCCGTGCCACAGCCACAGATGTCTGGGATTATTGCAGTCTGAGGTTACGCTGCCGCTGCTGCCGATGATCATGATGATGATGATGATGATGATGATGTCATATGCAGCCAGAGGCATGTCGAATCTGTGGGAGCTGGAAGCTGGAACAGCATTGGGAGCAGCTCAGCTCTGGCGGCATTATTTGCGAAATCAATTTTCGGTAATTATGTAACTGTTACTGGCGAAAGACTGGCATCTGGCTGACCATCAATCAGACAGAGGGCCCGTCATTAGCTCGCACATTTCATCGCCTATAACTGCGCTGGATTTTGATTCGCGAGGTTCTGCTTACTGGAAGCTATTACCAAAAACTGTAAGCCAAAAACAGGTACCTTTCTGAGAGATAAAAGATAGGAGATAGGAGAACCCATGGAGCTTCGATTGAGTCAGCCAGCTTCCTGCTTGGCCAAGATGACAATGACAAAGAGACACCTGGCTAGCTGGTTCGGACCTGGCAACGGAATCCGCATTGCCGCCAATTTAAATCGGAGTTGATGGCAACGGCAATGAGTGCGTTCAACTGGCTCCTCCACAACGGAGGTGGCCACTTGTTAGCCAGGTTTATTGTAGATCCATTAGCCGGCCGGGCCATTTGACTTCATTTGATTTCGAGAGCAGATGCCAGTCGGGCAATTGGCGATTGCCGCCGCATCGAGTTCATTGACAATGGCCAAGACAGACCGCCAAGTCATCTGGGAAAATTGATTTGCAGCCATACCGCCTCCTCTCCGTTTTTAGCCGCCCAAATTACGGGAAAGTGTGTAAGAATTGTTGGAAAAACTGCAACTGCATCTGTGATTTCCCGCAAATTCCCAATGATGACTGGCAGCCGCAGCTTCGATTGCCAGTTTGCGGTGGAAAGAATGACGGGACCCCTGCGCCTTTCATTATCATCAGCCTGGCTTAGAAGTCGGCGAAGGAAAAATTAAAATTGATTGAACAACACTCTGATTGAACTCCAAACATCTAATAAACTTTTTATTCGGTAAAACTGTGTTGTAGGTACATCAAAAATACTTCACATTTAGTTGCCATCTAAGCATACATTATCTATATATATGTATATAAAGTATTTGATATAATTTCTTGTAGAAACAAATTCAGCCTCAAAAAAATGTATTTTCTCTTCGTTTATTTCGAAACTTGAAAAATATATTATGCGAAACTCTTAAATTGAGTCTTTCTTTTGCATTTGTTGTTGAGCAAGAGCCAGGAAAATGTGTGTATTGTTTTATTATAAGATTCTGTTAAGCTTCGTTTGGTTGATTTGTGACTAGGATGGAATGCTTCCCCAGAGACATTGGGAGAATGGAAGGATATCTTGGACACTCATATGCAGATCATTTTTTCACACTTATAAATATATTTCATAAACATTTATGTGTCTTCTATGTACATAGATATATATTCTGTTTCGTTTGCACTTTGATAAATAACTATAATGTTAAGTACAAATAATTGTAGTTTCGAAAATTAAACTAGAATTAAAGTTTTGTCCAAATTTGGTGGCTTCAAGTGTAAAATTGTGTCTGTGACACTTGTAAAATATTGTAAAGACACAGTCTACAAGGTTACACTTACATCTATTCGCGCTCAGTTGCGTTCATAATTGGATATACATCTATATATATAGTGATCAGGAATGACAACATCTATATGTTAGGAATTTCGATCAATTGAGTGTTTCTGGAGCAATCTCCTTGCGGTTGGGCGGCCGATTGGCAATGCTCTCACCCAACCTTCAAAGACATCGCCCAAAGAGCCACAATAAACCGAAGAAATAACAAATTAATTTCACTTTCTTTGGCAGTAAGCTGCCGTCTTTTGTTGCTGTCTCGGTTGCCTCTTTGCTATTTCGCTTCTTTTTTTTTTTTTGCCCGGTGTCTCTTTATATTTAACTTTTTTTTTTCTTGGCCATTGTTGCTGCTGCAGCGACAAGCCCGACTTCAGGTTTATTGACTGCGTTGTCTGTGCAATTAACTGATTTTTTTTTTTTCCTCAACTCTTGTTTGCGCCTGAATGGGCAGTGGGAGGCAGCGCAGGCGAGGCAGGTGGGACAGGTGGAGCAGTGGAGCATAAACGCCAGCTTTTGATGGTTGCCATGGCCCAATGCAACCTGCAGCAACCTGCCATCATCTACCCGCTCCCAGCAACTGCTGACACTGACTCTGACAACGACACCGAGCGGCGGTGTCTCTTGCCACTTGTGGCACACATCTATTTTCACCCAGCAATTAGGGAGTGGCCCCAATTGCACTCTCCAAATCAAAAGAAATACATTTTTTAGTGTTTCCTTACTTCTGCGTTTTTCTTCTGTTTGATTTCCCTGCATGTTGTGTGTTTCCATTCGTTGAAGCCTGCCCACAGTGCGTTTCATGTCCTACGTTATTCTAGGGTGTCCAAATAATGAGTGTAAGACTTCCCCCCCGCCTACGTTATATCACAACATTCGAGAGATATTCTTTGGTCAGTGTGAAATTATTATTTTAGTAGTATAGTACATAGTTTCAGCTATATGTTGCATATCGGGATATCGGGAAATGGTGTTGAAATTGCCGGGGAGTATTATTTATTATATGGACGTTGATGCACTACGGTCAGTACACTCAAGTGGCCCTTTTGACACCAAGATTTATTAGTAAAAGTCTACTAGTATAAGAGGGTAACCTTCGTAGAGCAAAAAGTAAAAAGTTCTTTTGGACTGATTCGATGCGTTTTCGGTGGAGATCATATTGTGGATTCCACACGCACGAGCCATACTCCAAGATAGGACGAACTAATGAAATATATAATGATTTTCTTACATAAGGGTCATCGAATTCCTTCGACCACCGCTTAATAAATCCAAGCACACCCCTGGCTTTATCTTCCTAAAAGAGTATTTGTCTTCTAAGCAGGTCAGGTACGAAGGGCTGTCTGTCTGTCATCTTAAGCTTGTGAAACGCACTGCCCCTTATATGTCTTCCACTTATATCTATATCTAACATATATATACTTGTTTGGGTGATATACATCTACATATAGGTAATACTGCAGGGGGAGGGAGGCGGATAAATGTTCCTACTACTTACACCTGTTACTATTTACCCCTTTCTTTTGAAGCCCTTCCTTGCCTGCGAGATCTTTGATCTCCGGCCCACAACCAGAGTCCACGTGCCTCAGTTATCCGTATCAGGGTCACGGAACTCGAGCTCAGTTGCCAACATTTTCTGGCACAAGGCTTGTCCAAGCCACTGGAATTCCTTACTCGCCTTACGCGACTCCACCATCTCGGCTACCTCGCGCTCCATCAGCTTGCGCAGGCGGAGCAGCTGCTGTCCAAATTCGGTGGTGCAACGGATACGAATCCATGTGTCCAGACACAAATCCGAGTCGACTGTGTCGTGTTCCTCCAGCCTGGCATTTTTGCCAGCTGCCAGGCCCACCATCAGACTGCTCACCAGGGTCGGGTCCTCCAGCACGGTGCGTTGATCAGACGTCCGGTTCTTGTCCACATACAATAGCCAATCAGTTGGCAGCGACCTGAGTTTCTGCTTGCTTAGGCAGGAATTGCGGGATATTTGCAAGCAGGAATCGGTCTCGTCCACCAGCATATATCTCTTTTTACGCTCCACGAAGGCTAGCTTCGGATAGAGACCGGCGGTCAGGGCCAGACGGATCATGTTCTTGTCCTTGTCAAAGGAGCAGGACCAGTGATCTGTCATCTCGAATATGCGTCGCATCGAATAGCGCAACGTTTTCACCGACATCAAGAACAACTCCATGTCGCTGCGGCACAGCGAGTGTTTTTCGCAAAAGGCGTTCATATTCTTGCGGGGCAATTGATTGAAGTCATGGTAGAGCTTCAGCATGGCCAGCGAATCGCTCATGCTGTTGCCAGCGAACTGAATTCGCGAATTCTGCTGATTGGACTTCTTGTTACGCTCCGAGGACAGCACAAATGGCGTCTTCATCATGTGATAGGAAGCTATGATAGTCATGCTGCCCAGACAGCGGAAGTACAGGCCATAGACCACACATTTGCCCAGCTGAACGCTGAGGGGCAGTTCGGCGATGATGCGGCCGAGAGCAGTGATTTTCTCATCCGCCTCCTGCAGGACACCGAGGAGCTTAAGCCTCGAACAGGCCTGCAGTACGGCTCTCGGTTGTGGTGGATTGAAAGCCATGGAGAGATACGTTACTATCGGCTCCTCGGGCGCTGCCATCTTGGCCAGCAGACATATTTCGCCGAGGCTGCGCCGCATTATCTCCGGCACCGTGTACATATTCATACGGCCAAGGCGATCGCTGCTGTAGAGGCGATAACAGATGCCGGGACGCAAGCGACCAACTCGGCCCGCACGCTGCTGGGCATCCGCCTGCGAAATCCATGTAGTGGCCAACTGGGAGGCATCCGTGGCCGGATCGTAGGCTGTCATCTTGACGCGTCCCAAATCGATGACATAGAGCAGATCCGGTATGGTGATCGATGTCTGGCCAATGTTGGTGCTCAGAATGATCTTCAGCTTTTCGGGGTAAATAATAAAGGATTTACGCATATCGATGCTGTCCACCCCGCTGTGCATGAGGAATATTTTGATGTGTTTCTGGGGCAGACATATCTCCAGGCGCTCCATCAGTTGGATCATATCATGATAGCCCGGCAGGTAGACAATCACACCTCCCTTTTCCCCCGAATTCACCAGCAGCTCCAGCAACGACACAATCATATCATTATCGATGTCCAATTCGTTGCGATTGTGATCGTAGGCGGCCAGCAAATTATTGGCATTCTCCTCGTCCGTTATCTCGCCCAGATAGTCCTCCATATTCTGGGTCATGTAGCCGGTCTGCATGAGAATATCCTCCATTTGATAGATTTTCGACCCAAAGCTATGGCCCTCCACACTTATTACGGGGGCGTTGTTAAAGTAGGCAGAAAGGGCCGCAGTGTCCATTGTGGCCGACATGAGCACTACACGGAGACGGCGATTCTTTTTCAGCTCCAGCTTGGTGGCGAGCAATAGGAAATCGGTGTCTAAGTCCCGCTCGTGCACCTCGTCGATGATCAAGTGGGTGGTGTTCTTAAAAAAGGCCGCACCATCCATGGCAATCACACGCAATAGACAACCGCTGGTGGTCAGTGAGAGAACGGTTTCACTACTGCACTTGCCTGGCGCCAAGGAGGGGGATAGAATAAATTATTCAGCAACTTCATTGCAACGCCATTTTGGCCACTTACTGTTCATGCGGATATTGTAGCCCACGGTGCTGCCTTCCGCCTCGCCGCGCTCCTTGGCAATGCGCTCGGAAACGCTCACAGCTCCGATGCGACGCGGCTGACTAACCACAATCCTCACTGGCAAATGCTTCTTGGTGCCCCATTCCAGGAAAAACTGGGGCACTTGTGTAGATTTGCCCGAACCGGTGGCTCCTTCCACAATCAGCACCTGAGCGAGGTAATCAATATTAGGTTTTATAGGACTCTGACTTGTGACAATAGTGATAAATAAAGAACATAATCTGAATAAACTTCATTCGTTGCCATATCTATCCCATTTGCGGAAAGAAATTTCCGCTTTATATCCTTATATTATAATGTAAGTCAAAAGTAAAGTATCCAAAATTGGTATGCCGATAACAAATATCTATATATCGATTCGATAGCGATGCTTGAGGCAAAACTAGTCAGTATTTTAATCAGTATTTTAACGTTGCGATATACAAATGTGCGATAAATCCATATTTTGTTTCATAAATTAAACAAATGTAATCGGAAATTAAGAGAAAAATCAAATAAATCAATTCGTTTAGATATTTTACGATAAAATCTATGTTTTAACTATAAAAGCAATATGTTTTTGATATATAAAACGGTTTTATATGAAAATTTCCAATATTTTCGATATGAGTGCGATATTTTTGCCGCTCTATCATATCGATCTTTTTCTTCTGATATATGCACATAGAGCTACATAAAATCAGGTAGAACTTTCAAACCTCACGCTTTCAATGTTTGCTCCTCTTTTAACTCAACTTTTAACAATATTTATGGTTTTTATATTTTATTCCCTATATTAGCTTGTAGCAAATTTGCTTTTGAAGCAAATTAAACCACAATATTCCTACCACTGTACAAGAGCCACAGGATATATGTACATATATTCTACTGGACAACTTCCTAACTTTATGTATGAGCTCCTGTGCTATCAATTCACGTGCAGGACAGACGGACGTCTTGTCAGTTGACCTACTTTGAGATATATCGTGACCTAAATGTCATAGCAAAAAGCCAGCCTACATTTCCAGAGGCAACTAGAGCAGTGCTCGCGATGCAATTGAGTTCTTTTACCTGGTTGTTATGTATCACATCCAGAATATGCCCACGGTGTTTGGAGATCGGGAGCCTAGAACGAATCTGCATCATCGACCGTGTGAGGTTGTACGGCTCCGGCGGAACAAGTTTGCGTCCGACCAGCCCATAGTTGCTGGGACGGTTACTTTGGAGCTCCTGCTGGCCTTCCTGTCTGTGGCCAACGGCAGCCAGGATGCGCTCGACATCCGGCAGCGCCGTCTCGAGAATCTGGACCACCTGGTCAGTGGTGGTAATGCGAGCGCACTTCGTGCTCGGCGGTGGACGCTTAATGGTGAGCACGCGGTGAGTCTCCGGTCCCTTGCTGGACGTCTTTAGGCCCATCGACAGGGCGATGCTATGCACGAGGGCGCGCTGCTCTTTGGTCAGATCGTGCAGCTGCACCTCGGACTCGCCAGTTGACAAGAAATCGAGGACGAGTTTACGCAGCGGCTCCTTATCCCTTGCGCTCAATGTCTGCTCGCCGGACTTTGCAGCCTTACCTCGGCCTTTATTCTTGGACGGCTTAGCCTGGCGCTGACCGACGGCTCGTTTCTCAGTCTCGCTGTCAGCCATTGCAAACAAACTGATTTTCTATTAAATTCCGGGCGCTTTTCCAAACGTTCTCTGCGGTAAGTGTGACTCCACTGAATTCGATTTGTCAAACGCTGGCGAATATACTAAAAAATACCATACGGCCTTAGTGAGGAACTTGGCCCACCAAGGGTGTTTTGGAGACTACATTTTACGTTTAGCGTTTACTCAAACCCTTGCATTTGCTCATACATTTTGTAATTATCTTTATTTCTCTTATTTCTTTCACAGATTTTCTTGTTTTTTTGTACAAAATTGATCTGTAAATACATACACTTAATTAGTCACAAAGTAAACATATTGTATATTTCATATTTCACAATTTTAAAACGAACTATTGCCAATAATTTTGAAATTCTTGGCCCCCGAAGATGCTTTTTAGTGGAACTTTTCGTATTTGGAGCTTACACAATTGTTAATGGTTTTTAAAAGCTGTGAGAGCATGCTATCCCCCTCATATTCGTGTAAGATAAAATAATTAGTTTTTAGATTAAAAAAGAAACAATTGTATGTTTATTTTTGCAGATTTATGTACATATAAATGGTAGAAAGGTTTCTATAGATTCCCAGCCTCGCCATCAATTGGTTCCTTTTCCAAAGCGTGTCCCAGGGAAGCCTTCATTATTCTTCAGT
The DNA here is from genome assembly GCA_008042475.1 of Drosophila kanapiae. Lineage (NCBI taxonomy): Eukaryota > Metazoa > Arthropoda > Insecta > Diptera > Drosophilidae > Drosophila > Drosophila kanapiae. The sequence goes on along the minus strand of VNJM01000022.1, from coordinate 56,701 downwards.
TATTTCTGATCAGTGTTTGGGAGCACCAGCCTGCAGGTTTCACTTTTTCTGCTTGCTGACAACCTGCTCCGAGCTCCGAGCTCAGCTCCTTCGCCATGTAATTACAAAAAGGTAGAGGTTCTGCTTTGAATGTTTATTTCGCCTTGGTGGGTTTCTTTTGTGCCGCCTCCTCCTCGTCGTCGCTATCATCCTCCTCCTCCTCCTCCTCCTCTGCCTCCGAATCGAACTCCGAGTCATCCTCATCCTCGTCGTCATCAAAGTCCTCATCGTCCTCCTCGGCCAGATTCAGCTGCTTAATCTTGTCCAGCAGCTCGTCGCGTGTGTGTGCCACTCGCTTGGCCTTCTCCTCAGCCTCCAGATCCTGATCGTCCTGCTCGGCGGGTGGCTGCTTCTTGCCCTTCTGCATGTAGCGCAGAAAGGCGCGGCGCTTGCGCTCCGAAAAGGACTTGACCAGCCGATCCATCTCCGCCTGCAGCTGCTGCTCCTCGCGGGGCGTCGGCCCTGGCGCCTCGATAGACACCTCGTCGGCGGACTTCAGGCACTTGGCGCAACACTTGGCCTTGATGGCACAATCCTTGCAGATGACATGGTACGCCTTCTTCACTGTCCGCTGGTGGCAGTGGGCACAGGTCTTGGCCTGGGTCAGCGCCTTGTACTTCTTGTATTTGATCTTCCACTCGATCTGCTCCTTGCACCGCTGGCATACGGTGGACACGTGCATGGCGTTCAGGCGCATCTGCTGCGGCGTCTTGTCATGCAAATCGTTCTTGAAGACAAACCGATTCTTGTGTTTCTGCGCACGTGTGCGTCCCACGTTGCCGCGCTGGCTGCTCATCTTTGTACTAGCTGGGTTCTGCAAGGAATCAGCGGTTAGGTTGGACGCCAAGCTATATGCTGTTTATATGTTTTGCTGGATTTACCTGCTATAATTAGGCTAATTTCGATCACAGACGGAAGGTACTTTACGGATTTTTAATTTACTTGCAGTGTTAGTGTGACCGCGTTGCACGAGGAATAAGATGTAAAATATTACTGCGCATTAGGCATGGTTTGGAACTCCGATGGTCTCCAAAACGGGTGGCGAACTATGCTGACATTTAGCACAGACTCAAACCAACTGTCAAAGTATAATTTTAAAATGTGATTTTTCTTCTTTTTTGCAGAATTTGGTGAATTGCCTTGCCCCATGTCGCCATGCGCGACCTCAAGCAGCGCCTCTTCGACCTGCTGCGCTCCGGCGGCAACAACAGCAACAGCAGCCACAACAATGGCCACAATAGCAGCAGCTCCAGCCACAGCAACAGCCAGCACACTCAGCACGGTGCGCATGCGCCCGCTCAGAGACCCAAAAAGATGCACGAGTATACCGCCGCCGACTGCAATGCGGCCTTTCTGCGCAAGTACCACGATCTCAGCATTAGCCGGGATCGCGAGCTGGACAGGGAGCGGGATCGGGAGCGAGATCGAGAGCGGGAGCGGGCGGCCCCGGGCGCAGGAGCTGCTGCGCTGGGAGCTGGCCAGGTGCCCAACGTGATCTACTTCAACGAGAATCTGTCCATGGCCAGCAAGTACAGTGTCCGGCCGTTTCCGCTCACCCGCTATCCCTCCTGTCCGCTGAGCAGCTTTGGGGCATCACAGGGCGGCGGACGCGGTAACGAGGGCAGCGCCGGCAGCAGCCTCGGCGAGGATGACGAGGACGAGGAAGAGGAGACCGAGTACTTTTGCTCCGACGAGGACCAGAGCAGTCACACTCGGACGCTCAAGCTGCGACACCGTCACGAGCACGACATGGACATGGCCGCCGATCGGGAGGATCAGGACCAGGAGGACCTGGAGGATGACGATCCGGCCGAGTCGCAGCTGGACTCCTTCTGCACGCTGTGCACCTCCACGTTTAGCTACAACAAATGCTGCCGCTTCTGCGAGAACTCCCTGTGCGGCTCCAAGTGCAATTCGGAGCGGGGATCGCACGCCAGCCGGATGAGTCGCATCAGCCAGATCAGCCGGAATATGAATGTGGCAGCGAACGGGTTTCCCGCCGATCCCGAGTTCGATCCGCACCAGCAGCAGCAGCAGCACAGATTCGGCGGCAGCATGCGGATGCTGTCCAATCATCATCAGCCAGCGGCCATTAGGTGAGTAGTTGCCACAAGAAGTTCCATTACAAGTTAAATACTTCATTTAAATAATAATTAAATAGGATATAGTAAGAAGTCTAGGGTTTCAGTAGCCTTTAATGAATTTATTTATATTAATATTTGCCAAAGTTCTTATGAGTTTCTGGGTAGAAGTTATGGAAGCTGAGAATTACTTGTTGCTTTTCTTGCTCACGAGTTTACGACTGGTTCAGACCCTGAAATTTTATGCCCAACCCTGCTTAAGTCTTCAGGAAATATATTATTGTGTAGTTTTATATATTTGTTAGAATTTAAAACAGAATAAAAATGGTTTTCGTAATAGTAAATGTCTGTAAGCTCACCCTCTTCCAGTTCAAGTATCACTATTTATTATTACTAAAATATAACGTATACGTTGGACTGACAGTCTCTTTTTTGTTTGGTTTAAGTAAATAAATCTTCAATGTTTCTCCTATATGAAATGTATAAGAAATTCAGATACAATTGGAAATAAGAAAGCATTACTGAAGCAATTACAAAAATATAATCAATGCAAGCATTTTGATAGCGAAACTTAGTATAAAAGTATATCAACAAAGAAAACTAAAGCCTAGGTTACCAAAACTAAATTAAATGAATTAAGTCATCATTAATCAATAAGTGCAAGTCAAGTCTTAATCCATTTTGAATGGGGTTTTATAAGAAATTCAATTAAAGCGGAAACTTGCAATGCTTCACTTGAAATAAAATATTTGAAGTATTAAACACAAATTGATTTTCACAAATCTCTTTTTAATCTCTTTTTTGATTAAAAAATCATGAAATCTGTAAAGTATAAGCCTGCGAAACCGCCTCAAAATCAATTGGGAAAATAAAGCCATTGAGAAATCGTTGACAATTAACATTTTGCGGCAATTCGAAGCGAGGAGAGTTCATTCCGATGTTGGCACATAATCAAGCGATTTAATTTCGAGCGATTGCCATTCGATGCACCCGATGAACTCTCGGCCTGAACCTGAAATCGGCCCGGACGGATGAACGACAAAGTAAACACGTCGTAAATCGTAAATCGTAATGCCTAGCGATGTGGCTTCATTAGCGGTGATTGCTAATGAAGTGTTTTCATAATTCTATTAAATTGCATTGTCCATCGACGACGATGGCGGCTAATTAGCCGTAAGTCTTTGATTGATTGCATTTAAATGAGCTTTTGTGGCGGCCGAGAGAGACCGGAGAGCAACGAACGGCTGGAGCGAGCCACAGACAATTATGCAGAAAAACCTTAAACTGGCCATAAACAACCGTTAGCGATGAGGTTTCCGCGCATGACGCCGCCAGCTTGACCATAAAAAAGCATAAATTCTATTGAATAAAATTATTATCTCCACCACAACTGCAACAACAACAACAAGAGCGGCAGCGAGTAAAGAAAAAAAAAATCCAGCAACTGAAACAACAAAAAGGCGAGCTAGAAAAAGTCTAGCAAATGTGCAAAAAGCGCATCGAAAAATCAACTAAACACAACGCACACTTGCCACTGCCTGCCACCCTGCAAAGCCGCACAGACAGATACCCTATCCCCGTCAATATAGATGGAAAGAGGTGTTTAAGCCACACACAATGTTTCAATGTTTAAAAAAAGAGAACAAATGTTTTCGCAATTGCCCAATCTTATGCAGCATCAGTTATTTTATTGTTATTATTAAAAAAGTAAATAATATTATATAGAAAAAGCTTTGCTCTTTGTTGCTTAGCGACAATACCTGGCATAGCCATAGAGTATTGGCATCAACGGCAAACGGCAAACGGCAAGAAGAAGGCCTGGCCGAGAGCTTTCTCGCTCGGCACTTCTTTGGGGTCCGCTGCTTTTGGCTTTTACATTTCTTCGGCGACCGCTGGCCAAGCTGGTCTACATCTCTCCTCCCCTCTCTTTCTCCGCTAGCCACTCCGTCTCTTTCTCTTTCTCCAGCTCTGCTCACTGGCTGATCGCTTTGATCGCAGATCGCACAACGCAGAGCCGAAGACTGAAGACTGAAGACTGCAGACTGCAGACCGGGACTCAAACAAGCCGCGACCATTGTTCGCTTAGCACGTGCCGCGCTCCTCGAAAAACACATCGCCGCCGTTTACCGCAAGCAAAACAAAAGACTTCACCAAATATTGTGAGAAAACAAACTTGAGTTCCATTGCGCCGCCCAACAAAAGACTCTGAGACTTTTAGCAACGACAACTGGAGCTGCGAAAAAGTGCTGCTTGTTGTTATTCTCATCGATTTTTTTTTGTGGCAATTTGCTAGTTCTGAACATGGAAAATCAGTGTGTGGCAAGCATGTGCTTCCATTTGTGAGTGTGCATTCGTGAGTGCAATCAATCAGTCAATCACAGCTGGTGATTATAGCAGCTGCCAATAGGATATGCTGTGTGGTAAGTTCTAAATTCCAATGCAAATGTTGCATTCAAGAGGGAAAAAGCCTGGGATTATTCAGCAAACACGTGTTAAGCTATCAGAGATTTCTGTTGTTGGGTTTTCTGTCGCGTATCAGCTGGTTTTCTAAGTGAAAATTGATTAATTTATAGCTGAGTTTAAATTACCTAAAGTAACTTGGAAAAAGAACCAAAGTTCTTGGGGTACAAACAATTATTTAAAAACTTTAGGAGTATAAGAAATATATATATATAAATATAGTGTATATTTGAATATATCAACAAGATATATATTCTTTGTTACAGTTATGTATTTAAATATATATTACGTATTAAAAACAGAGGGAAATTTCAAAAATGGCTCTTTAAAAAGGCTGTTAATTTATTTGAACTGTTTTTTAAATAAATAAATAGGTCACAACTAAAGAAGGTTTTTTTCTGCATATATTCCAATATATTTTCTACAAAATAATTTAATAATTCCCATATCCCATTAAGAAATGTGTTAAGAAAAGGCTTGATAAATGAATGCCTAACAAAAATCAACAATAACATTTGAGGAGAAATGTTAACTCTTCGACTACTACCCATAAGACTCTCTTAATATTATTAATAATCCCTAAAATAATAAAATAAAGCTAATTTCCATATAAGAAACTCCTAGATAAGCTGCCAAACTTGTAGAAGCTCCATTTCGATATAGGGGATATATATATACAAATCAAACTTCTTAAATGTTGTAGAGCTAAAGAACCTTTTCGAAACCGACTGCCAGCTTTTGTATACAAATCTTCCTTGCCCCGGGCAATGGAAAATGTGCTTGAACCAACCAATCCAAGTTGATGGCTTTCTCCACGATAATCCAAGGCATTCGGTGTATCATTCGCTGTGATTTGACTAAGTTATACAACCCTTTTTGGGCTGGCGCCGATTATACGACTTGCTGCGATAATTACAACGCCGCCTGGATGAGTGCGAGCTGGGGCTTGCGTTGGGTTTTGTAATGCGTTTATGTGCAACGCCACACCGTTCGTGATAAATGAACGGCCGCGGCCCGAGCCGTATCCATATCCATATCCCCATATCTATGCCGACTGCAGTGAGCGGGATAGAATCCGAAACAGAAATGGGTAATAATAAAACCGCATAAAATTGTATTTTGTTTCGGCATTGCACACACTCACTCACTCACAGTCGGGCATTATTGCATGGCAATCGCTGAGCCTAATAATATTTCTGCATTATATGCGATGTTACCCTGGGCAAAGAAGGGGTATCCCAGGCGTTGCTGAGAAGATTAGAAGGTGTAATTAATTAACTAAAATTTAATACAAAATATAGTACAATATTTATTCTATTAAAAGTCCTCTGGGGGTCTTTGCTAATTTGAAATTTAAGTTTTCCATCAATTAAAGATGCCATAAGGAATTAATTTACACAGCTAATATTTATTGCTTTCTGGTATATATTAATATTTGTATTTACAAATAAAAGGAAGCAAAGCTGGGTTTACCTTAAACTCATTTCTATTTATACCTTGCAAAGAGTCCAGTGTGTTCTTAAGTTCCCATTAAAACACTTTAATTATAAACATTACCTTTGGCTTATTTAAAATTCATAAATATCAACACATCTCGAAATTTATATATAAATAAATAATACAAAACCTTTTTATTTACCCCTTTTTTCGAGAGTGCCTGCATATTCGACTCGCAGCTTTTCCTTGCCATATTTGTTTGCTTTCGGCTCAGCATTATTATTATTATGATTATTGCTGGCACATTTTCGGTAAATTCGATTTCAGCTTGGCTAATAAAATTCTGTAACTAATTCCGGCCAGAGCCAATCAAATTGAGATTATCTTCTGGCTGGACGATAGACGTTCGCCAAGCTGCGAGGATAATTAGCAGCAGTTGGAAATCGATGGAAATCGGTGCCGTGGTAACACTTGAATGGTACCATTATTTTTCATATTATTTATTTGTGTAATTTATGATACACTTGCGTTAATTAGCCACGCTTTTTCTGGTTTTCAAATTGACTTTGTCTAAAAATAAGCAAAAGCCAAAAAAAGAGACACAAAAAATAACACAAACATCAACCAAGGAAAAGTGAAATTTCGTTTATCAGTTGCTCTTGGGGAACTTGTTTTTTTATTTTGCTATCCAGAGAGGGGAATCCCCGCCAGTCAGTCATCATCCTTTTGCTTTCGTTTCCAGACGCCAAGGCGCTACTTGCCTGTACCTCTATGTTGGTAAAAAAGATACATACATCTGGGTGTTAGCCAATCTCGGTGCGCGGTCAACAACCGGCTGGATGGCTGACTGGATGACGGTTGCAACTTTCCACCAATGTCGATTATTAAGGCAACCGTTTACATACGACATTTTTTTTTCTTTCTGGCCGCTGCATTTTCATGTTTTTCTCTCGCGGCGCGGCGCTTCATCTTTGCCTTGGCAGCTCCTCGAACGGGTTTCGATAGCCCACCATCCCAACTCAATGTCGCCAATCGTAATTGGCCATTTGTCCAAGAGTGCTTCGCCTTCGCCGATTTGCACGCATTTGGTCATTAGAAGAGTGCAGAAAGCCAAAGCCAAACCATAAATCCATCGGGTTCATTGATGTTTGGCATCTTGAACAGACTCATTAATCGGAGCCTGAATTATGGCCAAAAATTTGACTGCAAATTGAAGATATAAATCACTTAACAATGTGAATTACGGAATAAATTAACTGATATATTTTTGCATGGAAATAATACAGATGTAACTCCCTTTAGGCTGCAACAAAGTAGTTTAAAAATCCGAACTTCTTCCAGTTCTGCCAGAGTTTCCATGGTGTAGTTTTTCTTTATTGGTTGTTCTTAAAGGGAAATCCTCTGTGAATTTTGGAGTTGCCATAGCATTGGTGAAGGGCATTCACATAAATGACCACTCTGCATATTCGTATTTGCATTCGTTTTGTGTATTTGCTCGGCTGTTGACTCACTTGCAGTCCCCACTCCTAGCGGCAGGGCATTCACCGAGCTACGACTTTGTGCCGCGACCTGTCACAACTCGAGGCGAGGCTTCAGGTGAGCGGACAAGATGCAGATGCAAATGGAGCTGTGGAGATGGAGCTGCAGATTGGGATGGAGACGTGTGCGCTATGCGGCTCTGGAGGCAGATGTCTCGCCTTGTTTGCCCATTTGCTGCCGGGCTGATTGTTGGACAAATGTTGGCTGTCGCTCTTCTCGGACTCTTTGCCATGGCTTACTTTCACAGACTCACTTCATTTGAATCGCATGAATGAGTGATTGAATAGGTGCGATTTTGCATATGAATGACACGAGCGGTGCAGAGAGCGATGGACACAGTCGCAGACACAGAGAGAGCTTTTTATGGCACTTGGAAAAATATCTATTGATTATTTATATCGAAAAATATGAAACAAGGAGGAATGGTTACTTCGAATGCTCCCTGAAAGATCTCAAAGGGATCTCAAAAGGATCTCGGAAGGAACTTTATACTGATATTTTTATTTGATAATTATTAGAGTTTTAAAACAAACTATAAATAAGGTTCAAAAGTATAGAAATTCTTTCATATTGGAAGCATATTCTAGGGACCTTAAATCGATAATTATCGATATACTTCTGGTGTAGAAATCAAAGATAAAAACCATAAATAAGCCAAATATTCAATATTTTTCTACTTGGAAAGCTTTTCTGTTAGTTTGTATTGATTAATAAATATGTATATTTAGATTAGAAATTAATCTAAACTTTGTTATTAATTTTTGATAGGTAAATATTTTTTTAAAATTTTTTGTTATGTTTATAATTATGGTTATTATTATGTTTATTATTTATTATGTACATTTATAGTATAATTCCCTTTTGAACCAACTATAAGTAACAATTAGGTTTAGGTACACACATTTTTCTCTCGGTGTGCTAAGCTTTTATGCGATAGCCCGATGTTGACTGCAAAATTCTTAAAAATTCCACCACTTCCGCTCTACCCTTTCCCTTCATGGGTTTAGCACATTGACTTTTGCTTTCTAATTCTTTCTCTGCAGCCCGAAAGTGAAAACTTCCCGCCATTCCGATTCTCGGCCGTTTCGAAATTTGAATTTGAATTGCCGTCGTCGCCGTTGACGGATGAGCTATGTGAGATCTGAGATCTGGGCTTCGACGGATCGATGGATGAAATCGAAGCCAATGGTCGCTTTCGTACCGTTACATCGAATGCTAGCTAGCGGTGTGTTCTTCTTTTGATAGGCAAAGGTCTCAAAAATAAAGACAAAAGGGCGAAAAGTAAAAGTATTCGAGCTGAACTTCGTCTCTTATTCATTATTTATATATCCCCCATAATAACTATATTAGAGCCATCATTTTTGTCAACTAAATGGCTCTCAAGAAATAAATATTATTTAGCTGCGCCATTTTTTGCGCCCCTCTGCAAAATTTGTATTGCACAATTGCCTACAAAATTCGTAATTAAATGGATCAAAGCCACATTTCATTTTCTTCTGTTGGCTTTTATTGCTCTGCCATACCCCAGTATTAAGGTTTTTTTTTGCTGTCCGGAGTCGTGGTTTTTATGTTCATTTCCCATCCGTTACCGACAAACCGTTTTCCATCCAGCCAGAGGCAACCAGTAACCAGCGCCCCAAAAGAAATTATTTTTCTTTTTTTTTCCTAGCTTTTTTATGGCTTTACCCTTCAAAATCACTGGAGCATTTGTCTGTTGGTGATTTCGGGTGTTTTCGGATTGTTTAGTTTCATATTTTGGTATAGTTGGGGCCACTTAATAGTTTGGCAGCCGTTAGGTGCGGTAAATAAAACGAGATTGGGTCAGTGAAATTAATAAACATTCAAATTGTTGTGGTATTAACTTGATAACTTGCCTTTAAATTATATCTTAAGAAGGAAAACTTCCTTAAAATTGAGTTATATATAGGAACTGAACTAAAATCGGTTTATAATGTATTCTTCTTATAGAAAGTAAACCAGAAATTTTAATTGTTTATTTTTAACATCTAGAGAATTATATTTCTATGAAAATCTACACATCAAATAGTATTCATTGATCTAAAAACCTATTGTCTGTTAAAAACCTGTTTTGCCAATCATTTTATTGAGCCAACACTTAAATTGACTTTATTGAGTTATGAGCTTTAGTTTTTGGCAGCAGGAAGTGCAGTTTTCAATAGGTTTTTTGTGGGCAAAACCAGAAGAGAACTTGTCCAAGCCCAGAAGTGGCCGCTCTCTAAAAAGCGCCATTAGATCTGGCAAATAACATGAAGTATTTTCTACTAGGGATACAAATATTAGTTGTGCAGGATGAAAAGAAGGAAAACATGGCTAGAAAATATAATATATTGTTATATATATAATATTATATATTGTTTGGAGACATTAAAATTAGTATTCTTTTATGAAGAAAAGAAAATATCAGGGCTTGAAAATACCGACCAATAATATTTTCTACAAAGCGTTACATTATAGCGAAGATATAATATTAAAAAGAAGTCTCTTCAGTTAGTTTTCTATTAGAAATGATTATAATATTAGCTTAAAGAGAAATCATATGAAACAATATTATTTAATTTCCTGTAGGGATTAGTGGCTCTCTACTGCTTCTAACGGTTCTGTCTTGGCCAAGACTCGCAGCTCATTATCTTTATGCTAATCCCATAATCGCGTTGAAGTCCCAAATCCATATATACAAAACTCCTTGCGCAATTTTGGCTATTAGCCCGCAGGGCAATGTGAGCCAAGAGTAAATACATTTAAATATAACAAATAAATTCGTATACACCTGTCGGGTGTATTATTATTGTTATTATTATTATTGCCATTGAATGTATGTCACTGAATGCGATTTCTGCAAGCCACATTTGTTGACAACCTTCGGCAAAATTTGAATTTGAATAGGAAATACGTGAAATGCGGCTGGGATGGGGACGGGGCAGAGTCACAGCCACCATTATAATGTGCTCTGTTATATTTGCATTATGACAGCCACCTCAAATGGCAGCCTTTCTAAGCCAACCTCACAGAGATCACCTAATGGCGCGCTGCTCATCTTTGGCTCGGGCATTTTTCATTTTCATTTTCATTTCTTGGTGGCCTTTTTTGTGGGTCAAAAGGGAGAGAGATATGATTATGCAAACCGAAAGCGAACGCAGGTGGAAAATGGTCACCTGACTTTTTGATCTTCCTACGAACACTTCCAGACACTAATTAAAACTGATAGGAAGACTGTCTTATTTCAGTACTAAATATATATGAAAAGTTCTGAAAGTAAAGTCAGAACTTTGCTAAAAATGATAGGTAACAGAGGGCTTGACTCAACGGATGTGGGGCCACGTAATAAATATTATAATATGCGTAGAATGACACCCATAGACTGGGGCGCCATTGAACCAGAAATCATGGAAACTCTTCACGCCACCTGAGCACGCTGTCATGACGCATGCGACTCAATGCACAGGTGGAAAAAGTCAGGTGGGAAACGGTGGAAGGAAACGGGGGCAGGGTTGCCAAAGGGTTGCCCAATTGCCAAGCTCAAGAAGCTGGAACCCATTAGCCGGCTCCCCGAGAGCTCTTCAATTCATTTATTTTCGCAACGCTTGAGTTGAGTCCGTAGAATTATGCATATATATATAGATATAGACATAGGTACTTGGCAGTACATATATAATTGATATTTGGCATGCTCGCAAGTCGAGTGCCAAGAGCTCTTCATGTGGAAAAAAAAACTAACTAGCTAACCAGAACTTTGGACGCTACTCGAACATTTTGCAACTTAATTACATATTTTCTATGCAAATTAGTTGGAGTTGTTCGCTTAAGGCTACTTAGGGGCGATGGTGAAATCTATTTCAATTGGAAATACGGCTCCGAACTAGAAATGGTTGGATGGATATCCTTTTCGTATTACTAACCAAGTTATATCCACTTTCTAAGTAGAAAAGAGTGATAATAAGAGAAAATAAGAGAATCTACATCATTGAAGGCCATAAACATTATTTCAATCTTATCAAAGTTTAGATTTTTGTAGTTCAATGAAAGTGCAGGGTGTAGTTCATATTTTCGCAACAATAAACCATTTAATTTAAGGTTAAAACAAGTGAGAAAGATACTCTCACTCGACCTTAGCTTTCTTACTTGCTACGTGCATAAGAAAATGTTGCCGGGAACATGTTGAGCCATATCCCTTGGTGCTGTTTCATCAGGACCATAAACTTTAATAATTAATAACTGTTATATCTTTCAACCAATTGTGCTTAAATTTTGATAACAAATACCCTAAATATTTTATATTAAATATTACAAAATTCAACCCTATAGCTTTACTAATTATAAAAATGTAGTCATTGAATTTGAAATAGATTTTAAATAGAGCTTACCTGAACCTGCTTCATTGCATTGTTGAGTAATTTTGCCGCCACAATGCCAATGGCCCGATGCTGGCAATTAGCTGAGAATAGAACAGTGAACCCGAGTTGTCGCATAATGGCAGCGTTGAAACAAATTTGCGATCGACCCCATCCATGGAGTTTTAGTTAATATTATTGTTTGTTTTTTGTTGGTTTTGTTTTCTGTTTTTTTTTTGTGACGCGTGCGCAGCCAAGTGAGACGTCGGCGTCGGCAGAGGGTTGCCCCAGAGCCGAGCAGGGCAGTCGTCAGAGTTGACATGGCAGTGAGCGTGAAAAATAAATAAATAATACAATCAGCGAAGGGGATAGCTAAGCTTGCGACTCCTCAATGTTGAGCAAACACTGCTGCAGTACACAGGGAGAAAAGTACAATTATTGGTATACTACATTTATGTTTCTTAAATTTTGTTTTCATTTTAAAATACATTATTTTAATATTTAATTTAGAAAACAAGCATTTTTGTATGGTTTTTAAGCTGAAATATTTAAAAAATAAGCTTTTGTTAAGTAAATTAATTCTTCTAAACTTAGTAATTAAATTAACAATTGAAAATAAGCATTATTTTGTATCTAAATATTTTTAAAAACCGCCAACAAAAGCTGAAAGGTACTCTGTAATTAAAAAAGTGCTCTAGAAATTGCTTAAAATAGTTCTAGTAACCATAAAATATATAAAAAAAACTACATTTTCCTTCTGCGAAATATATTTCTCTTAATTGGCTGGTAATTTTCCCCAGTGCAGCAGCAACAACAGCAGCAAACTCCAACAAAATAGCCCATAATAACAATAACAAAACAAAAAACTCTTAATCATGTCTGGCGCTGGCAGCGCAGTTGGCGCAACTTTTTGCATAGACATTGGATTCGTTTTTGGATTCGGATGCGGATTCGGAATTGGAATCGGAGTTGGAGTTAGTTTTTTGGCCAGCCAGCGGCATTTGCGTTGCCAGCGTCACGGAAAGCAGACGCGACAATCGCGACATTCCAAACGGAAACGGAAAACGTCGAGCGCCAAACGCCGAACGGAAAACGTAAACCGGAAAACGAAATTAGAAAATAACGAACGCGACGCGGCCATTAAGAGATAGAGAGAGAGAGAGAGAGAGAGAGGGGAGAGAACTTTCGGCGGTGCTCAGAATTCTGGTTCTGGTTGGGATCGGAGTTCTGGTTGTGGCCCCTTGGCTGTGACTGTGCCACTGCCACAATGGCCAGTTGTGAGCCGGTGATCGTGTGGAACGGAGCTCAGTTCACCGCCAGTAGCAGGGAGCTGGAGCAGCTGCGTCGCGACTACGGACTGGACGCCCGGATGCTGGAGGCGACCCTGGTGCCCCGCTACAAGAGACACAAGCCCCAGGCGGCGGCCCGCAACGATTTCGTCAAGATCAGCAAGGAGGCGGCGGCCAAGGCAGTGGTGCCCGTCGCGGAGATCGCATCCGATTGGATTTTGAAGCAGGATCGAAGCACCAACGTCAGCCAGGTCAACTTTCCACCCTGGGCGGGCGCTCACTTCGATCTGGTGCCGTGGCGTCGCACCCGTTCGGCCTTGGATCTTACCTCCGTGGCGGATTACAATCATGGTCTGGTGGATCCGAAATCCCTGAAGGGCTTGGAAAAGCTTGAGCTAAGACACCAGCGACGGCGGTTGCAGCGGGCCAGGACCTCGCAGCAGGGCCTGCGGCGACTGGTGCGCGTCCGTCTCATCTTCTCCATCGAGCTGCGACACAAGAGGATGGAGGTCCTGCGAAAGAGTGCCCTGCCCGTGCGCGTTTTCGAGCAGAGGTTCGCCCTCAGCGAGAACGAGAGTGCCGCCTACGAGCGTGTCCTGCTGGACGCCAGTGCTGGCGTGGATCAGCACGTGGGCTACTTTAGCCGGCGGCAGCTGCAGCAGCAGAAGGACAAGAAGGAGCCTGTCGAGGAGCTGGTGGTGGATTTTGCCAGCGAAACGGAACCGGAGGAGGAGGCCCAGTATGCCACGATAGCGGCGCCGGAAAAGGGCGAAAGCAGTACTGCCCAGGAGTCCGGCCAAGTGCCATGCGTCAAGTGCCGTGATATTGCCATCAAATTGAGGTATAAAGGCTAAAGTGAACAATATCATAATAATATATAATCTATATACATATATATATAGCTAAATAATATATATCTATAAACACACACCATATTTTTTTCTGTGCAAAAGAAATCGACAAACAAAGTTCAAACTCTGCAAAATCAGAACAGAAAAACTGTGCTTAAAAATACACACGCGCCAAAATCAATTAACCACAGTGAAGTGTCATAAATATGGAACAACCAGAGGCAGACAAGTGTAAAGGTTAAAGGTTTTGTTGTTGAGAATAACTCTGCTCTTCAGAAATGTTTCTTTATAGATATTCCTTGAAGTTTTGCATCATCAAACCACCTATGGAAATCAGGCTGGTTTTTCTCAGTTTATTTTGTTAACTAACCATTATTTATTGATCCCTCTTTTTGGGGCTGGTGCGAACTCTGGGCTAAAACTCCCAGTCCCATGCAAATTTCCCACAAGAGGGCCTTAGCTACTTACTAACTGCTAAGATTTCCCATCGAACCAGACAGATCTACGCGAGCATCATTTCTTAAATGATTATTTTCTTCCGTTCTCTGTTCTTCCATTTTTTGCTTAGCTTTCGCCTCTCTTTCTCTCTGTCTTTATGTTGCCTTGTTTTCATATTTAAATATTCAGAAACGAATCTATAGATGAAGATGCTTTCAAGAGCAGGTCAATTATGGGAATAATATACTTAAATATTTACCTTAGATAAAAGATATGTTTTTATCTTCAAACTAATATAAGCAAGTAGCAGGAGAAACTTCTATTAATTTCAAAATACAAAAAGGTATACAACTTATGCTACTTCCTGCCTTTAATCATTAAGTATATTCCCCATAAATGTACTATATAATCTGTTAATAACATTCTTTAATATATCAGCCAGACTTGTAGTTATAGATGTTTAATTAGCTTAGAAATTATATCACCAGCCAAGGATCAGTTGGTTCACACCTCTTAACACCCTTATCTCTCGAGCTCATAATTTTCTTATCCCCCTTTGCCACTTTTTGTTGGCCAACTTGGCCTGCAAGGCGGTTGCCAAATCATTTATTTCACTTTTTTTTTGTTTTCTTTCTCAGAGCAACAGTTAGTGGGTTTTGTCAGATTTGTTGGTTTTGCGGGTTTCGTGGATTTTGTGGCACCTGCTGCCCTGTTTTTGTTGACACCTGCTACCGGCCCGTTTCCATTTTTTTCCGTTGATGCAATAAAACTGGAAGAAAGTGTCGTCTTTGCGGCTTTCTGTTTCTTTATGGGAAAGCAAGCAGCGAACAACAAACAACATACAACAGGCAGCAACAAATGCCGGGTATTTTTCGCATTTTAATGCTGCTTGTCGTCTCTGCTTTCAATTAATTTGTTGTCGTGTGCTTTTAGTATTGTTTTTGCCAAACATTATCATTATGGTTGTGATTGTTGCCGCGGAAAACGGCAATCAGATGAGTCAGCAGACGCAGACTTGACCTGGTTTAGTGATTCGGAAAAGGGCACCCAGTGAACTCAGCGAACTGCAGTATAGATGCTGACAGACAGATGCAATCAAAATTAATTGCCGGCACTTCCCGCGGCCAATTAATTAATAACGAGGTGCGATTAAAGGTCTGTCAATGGGAACTAGACGCTATGGATCGTTCATATTTTAGTTGATTTATTGTGGGATTATTTGTTTAGAAGTCCAGCTTGTATTTGTATTCATTCTATTGTATTTTGCAAGTTTATATTTAATTTGTTTACTTAAAAACGGCAAATAACTTTTGCTTTTGTTTGCTTACTACTTATTTACTTTAGTTTTACTTTTATAATGCCTATTTTCTGTGCAAGAAAAGCTCAATATTCAGCTTTTTGTCATAACCTGCTGTTGCACGCTGCTTCGCTTTCAAGTTCGCAACTTAAGTCTTTCGTTTCGCCTGCAGCAAAGTTGACTGCAATTTACTTTTTCCGCTAAGCCAAAAAGTAGGCAACATTGTCACACGGAGAGAGGTCAGACGCGGCAAGGAAAGACCAGTCTTGGTGAAATAATTCCTTAATTTATTGTTAATAATATATAGACAAATACAATTAAAATAAATATATAACTTTTGAAGCCTGTCCCTTACCTGTATGAAGTCTTATAACTATTTGAACTTTTTAGGCAGCGCTTTGTTAATTAATAATTATATGTGGCATTATTTCTTAACGAAAAACTTGTAGAATGAATTAATAAGTATAATATATTTATATAACTTTTCTTTCTTTTTGCAGAACCATAAACGATTATGCGCTCAGCTCAAATCCTCACCTGAATCACCACAACAACATTAACAATAAACCGAACAATCTGTCCGGCAAAAAGATCTTAGCGAATAATCCAAGCAGCAACCTGAGCAGAATGCACGCCCACCAGCTGGACTCGTACCTGGGCGGAGTGGGCGGCGTGGGAATGATGAACCTGGGACAGATGGGCAACCTGGGCCAGATGCATCATCCGGGGAGCGTTTCCGGCAGCGAAAGACCCAACGGAGGTGCACTGGCCCTGCACTATGCCGCCGCCAGAGGCTGCCTCGACTGTGTCCAACTGTTGGTGGCCGCATCCGTGGATATTTGGTGAGTATATCCTATATTTACATACACTATATACTTTAGCTGCAAGTTGCACGCAGTTTGTTTGAGTTTTTAAGAGGGGTGAAAGCTTTTCAGCGGTTCTTTATGTTCATGTCTCGGGGAAATCGGTCGACGATCGATTGCCGGCATCCACTTTGCGTGTTTTATTATTTCCTCGACTTGCATTGCATTTCCATTCGAAGATTTTCTTTCCATTTACTTGCAAGCATTATCTTGCACTCGGCCAGTTTCCATGCCACACTTCTGGCTAAATAATAAATGCATTACTTGGTGTCTTTCTATGTCAATTGGATTAATCTCGTGTTGGCTTAGATTGACAGAGCCATTCCGCTTTTTATAGGGTATGCGAACAGTTTGTTTTACTAGTTTTACTTTGGTCTTTAATTAAGTAAGTTAAGTAATACTAAGTCAGATTTGGAGTCAGTTGCAACGATCTGATTATCATAAACCGAATCAATCAAAGCCCAACCGCAAAGTGATGTACTTGCAGCAGTTAATTAAACGCACTAATTAAAGCTTATTAGCTCATCCAACAAAGTAGAAAGAACCAAGGAGGGCGAGGAGAATCCAACAGAATCTTGGTAAATCCAACAAGGCCTAGGCAGAACTCGGCATCAAGTGGGCCATGGACTCACCTAAATTCCTGCAACGCGGCAGCAGCACGCGTCCAAAGCTGATTCATTTAATTGTGGCAGAATGGGAATCCGATGGTGGCCAAGGCAAGCCAGCCAAGCTAGCCAAGCGAGATGCTGCAGCACATCCCAACCAAGTCCAAGTCCAAGTCAGAGTCCGAGTCCGAGTCCATCGTGTGCTATTTTCAATTGAAGTCAAACTGGAAAACTTGCAGCCCCACAAAGCACCGTTGCAACGAGTTTCCCCCATTCGAGCCGAAGTGGAGCAACTTCGGCCAGGCCAAGGAATCAGAATCAGAATCAGAATCGGCTTCGGAATCAATGCTACAACAGCCACTACTCCACCTCGATCGCCCGGCCTGAAATTCATATTTATAAAGCGCCAAGGCAGATCAATTGACATGACAACTGACACGGCGGCACAGAAAGCAACAAGAGTCGAAGCGAGGGCAGCTAAGAACTATATTTTATTTTTTATAGAAGAAAATATACATCAAGTGCACTTGAAATTATATAATTAAAGATTCAGACAGCTGGTTTCCTTTAATATTTTATTTTCAACAAGAAAACAGTGTCTTTAAATATATAGATTTTTAGCTTTATAGATTAACCCTTTGTGTTCTGAGCTTGGTAAATCTAAAGCTGCAGATTGTTTATAAATAATTTAAATGCTTTTTAACATATTTATTGTATTTAGATATATATATTAATATATATACTATCTTCGCTCAAAGTGTATTTATATTAGAACCTCTCAGTCCGCCCTCGTCGCAAACCGTTTGATAATTTAGCAAGCAAAGACACCTGAATGAATGAAGCTGCTGCTTCTTGTGTTTATACTTGGACAAAGAAAGCGAGGGTAGTTTAACGAGTTTTTCTCGTTTAGTAATGGCAAATTAGAGGGTTCGTAAGCCTTTTCAGAAGACTAAGGAAATCGATTCAATAGAGTTTATAAATTCCTATGTAATGTTTTTGAAAAATATATAATAAATAGTTTAAGGACAAAATATTATGTTAGATATTGCATTGGTTAACCTTTTAAAGGGATTTCAGTAGCTTAATCATTTCTATAGCATTATCTTATGTATTTTTCTAATATTTATATACATTCATTATTGTTTTAAATCATTTCTGCTTCCATTTATAATTTTGGGCTACGTTTAAGCAGTTTTAAAAGAACCCAGTGATTTCTGGAGCTAGTTTTATATCTACACAGCTATGTTTTGTTTTGTTTTTTGACTTAAAAATTCGTTTTCCTTGTCATGTTAAGAAGGATGTCATCAGGGGATGTCTTAGAAATATCTAGGGATTATAAATCAATTCAAAAGAATGCAAATTTGTTTTAAAAATGTTCTTGTGAGCTCGAAATAAATCTGTGGCTGGCATTTTGAAATCTACACCCATTGCCTTGGCTTCGCTGACCCATCGAGCCGCCCTCGTCGTTGGCCATTTGATAATATTGCGTACGGCGACAGCTCGAGCTGGTTTGTCCGCCATCAGCTGCCCCTCCTCCTCCTCATCCTCCTCCAGCTGGAGAAGAAGCAGAAGCTGAAGAAGAAGAGGCAGAAGCGGGAGCCGCCGAAGAGGAAGCAGTGGCGGCCACTCGATGCCGTTTGGCGTTTTGGTCTTCAGCGTTCGGTGCTCGGTGGCGCTGGCTATTCGCGTTTGGCTGGTCGAGGCGAACGGTGCTTTCGTTCGTGGGCTTCGTCTGCCTCTTGTGGACACGGATATATGTGCAGATACTATATATATATATATATATATAGTATATAGTTATAGTTATAGTTCGTGTTATAGTTGTTACCGTTTACCAGCGACCGTTACGAGCAGCAGCAGCAGCAGCAGCAACATGCGGCCATAGAATGAATTTGAATTTGGTTTTCAATGCTGTACTCGCTGCGGTTTCGTTTCGTATTAAACGCTGATGCATCAGATTGCCCCCGCCCCCGCGGGCAGCAGCAACAGCAACGGCAGCAACAGCAGCAACGGCCAACACCAACTAAATTTCGCGCTTCACAGTATTTCAAATGCAGTTAACGAATCGGAACGCGAATTAATTAACAGTTTCAGTGTACCAAAGAACCAGCAACACCCCGCGAACAGTAGCCACAACATCTGGCTTGATGCCCAAGCCAGCAGCAGCAACATCTGCAGCAGCAGCAGCAGCAGTAGCAGCAGCAGCAGCAACATCTGCAGCAGCAGCAGCAGCAACTCATCCAGTAACCGCAACCATGAAAAGGTAGCCACAGCTGCTTTTGGCCAACACTCAGTTGCCACTAATCGATTGGCCAAGGCAGCCATCATATGCCCCCCCAAAGGATGTTAACCATCTTTTTTTCGAGTGTCTCTGTGTGTGTGTTTGAGTGCGTCATCATCAATATATAATATTTATAAAGGAATAAAGAAAGAGCTGTGAAAATGCACACCAAAATACAGTGAGTGCTTGTGCTTGGTTAAAATATGCAAAAAATAACACAAAATAACGAATAGTTCAAGCCAAATGTTTAAGTTCTGTGATTGGAGAACAAAAACAATTAAAGTGTAATTAAGTTACTGTCAAAGATACCCCACAGTATGGTTAACTTACACAGAAGATATAGATTGCAGGAAGTGTTATTCAAGTTGAAGAATCAAAAAAACTTCGATGGAAATTCAGCCAGGAAGAGAGGCCTCAAATAATTAACTAAATTACCACGAAGTATGCCTTAAATATATCAAGGAAAATATATATATGACAGGTTTAGAAGTCAGCTAGTTTTAGAAAATAACAGGGTCGAAATCAGTCTTTGATTTACAATAATACAAAGGCCTTTAGCTAAAAATAAAAACAAAACGACAGAGTCTTAGATATAAAGTTAGAAAGATAAATATGCAAACAAAGTTAGGAGTTCTTTGGACAGAAAGATATAAAGATATTTTAGAGGCCATAGAATAAATAAAACTCCTTCCGAGTTCCCTGAACTTTCAACAAAAACTGACCAAGTAAACCCAATTAAAACCAAGCCATAAATACTCAATGGAAACCATTGAAGTAATCCACCAAAGACTGCTTAATCGCTGTAGAACTTCCCACATATAATAACGTTTTTTTTTTAATAATCATGGTATCTCTGCATCTGTATCTGTATCTCAGTCTGGCGTCCATTTGTGTCACTCGCATGGCTTTCATTCTGCATTCTCTCAGCGATGGGCAATCGGTGATTGTAGATTGTTGATGGCTGATGGCTGATCGTCAATCAGCAAATCGGACTGAGGCTCAAGCACGCAAATGAACAATTAAATAAAACGAGTCTATAACTGTCAACTGGCATTTCTAACGAGGCTTCTCCTTCGTCCAATTACTCACCAATTATGCCGCCTTTCGTTCGGTTCGCTTTTTAAATCCATTTTCCGTCTGTCTGGGGCCACATTAAATAAATTAAAAAATAATTATTAAACAGCAAGTGTGGCGAGAAGAAGCGAAACAAAATTGGGAATATATACAGGTATATGGATGTACATATATGTATCTTTCTTACCGTATTTTCACCTACAAAGGAAGACACAGAGAAACAAAACAACAACAAAAAAACTGCGATAAAGATGAAAAATCTACTTTAATTGGTTTACAATTCATTTCTAAGCGAGAAAAGCTGGAAAATGTAACAAGTAGTCCGAAGTCGGACGAAGAAAGCCACTCCACTGCCGCCGTGTGCAATATCCATGAAGTCGTAAGCCAGTTGACTAACTGAACAGATACTAGTATCCGTACCATGGCCAACACCACCATCATCATCATCATCATCATCATCATGACGCCTTCGCCTCCGATCTGCCTCGGAATCTGCCGGAAAATCTGGGGGGCGAAAGCACCGTGGAACGTTACTGAGAAGGTTTCCCCTTAAATTAATTTCCTGCCCGAAAGATATGTTTATTAGGAAATACAGTTAACGTAGATTGGCAAACGACAAAGTAGCAAACATAACTAAGAAAAACAATATATATTCAAATGCCTTTATCCAAGAATATAACTTAATTTATTCACAAGTTTACTCAGTATTTATTTAAAGAATTGTAGGTAGAATTGTAGAATTTAATGAAGGAACGTTTCTTTAAGCTTAATCTCCTTTAAACCAAAACAAACAGAGATCTCTGACTCTTTATAGCCTTAAATACTAACCAAGAATAATATAAAGATTTAAGCAACAAAATTAGCTTTGAAAAAGACATTTACTGCTTTAACCAAAGTCTTTCCTGTCTCTCCTTTGAGCCAACTAATAAAACCATTTGGCCATTGAAAAGCCTGACCAATTGCCTCACACTCCTGCTGCTGCTGGTGGCCTATAATTTTGGCCAGACAGCTTGTGGCAATGGCTAAATTGCCATGATCACGATGATCAGTGGGTATAATTCTCCCGTTGGGAAAAAAAAGCGACCCACTTTTGCCCCACTGTGCCGTGTGGAAAGCCAGCAGCACCTGCAATGCGAGCAACACTACGAATAGTGGCAATTGTAACACAGATACAGTGAGAAAAAAACAAGCAGTACTTGGGAGTTAACTTCCAGAAAATGTAGTTCTTACATGGCTTAGTGGATTACTTAAATGATTTTCCTTTACATACATTTTCTTTTCAACCTTTTGTTAGGAGACTTTCAGAATTTAAAATATAATAAATTACCTCAGTAATCAGTAAGTAATTAAAGGGCTTGAAAAGGGCTAGGTGTATTTTTTAACTGTGCAGATTTTTAGCTGGGAGTCAGGCGTAACTTCGAGAGAAACGTCTGGCAGCTGCCGCCACCGCCGCCTGCCCGGCCTCTTGCAGTTTTTGTTTCGCTTTTAAGCGTTAATTTCACCAAAAAAAAAAACGATATATATTTATATATAAGAAAATATATGTATATAAAAGAAGCAGACAGCGGTTTTGCTAGAAGTTTGTCGAGCAGATCGAGCATCGAGGCTTTAATCACGGCCCAGCCACTTGGGCAGGCGGACAGCTCTCTCAGTCCGATATAGACTGACATATAGCACACTTTTTACGCCTCTTGGCTGATCCAAAAGACTTTCGATTTCTGACTGATGTATGATCCGTGGTGGTGAGACTCTAACCAAAAAAAAAAAACAAAAACAAACTCGATATGCAAATCAAGCCACCGAAACCGAAACGGGCCGCTATTTTATGTTAGTGATTTTTCCTAAACCAGTTCCATAATTTTCGAGCTCTATTTTTTATGTTTTTTTTCGTGTGCTTAACGGTACTGGGAAAATCAAAGATACAACACACAAACCGGAAAATGAACCAAAGTGACAAACGAAAGTGAAAAGATCTGAAAAAAACGTATCTGAAGTGAACTTGAGTGAGATTTCGAAACGATTTCGATACAGTTTTTAGTGAACGGTAAGCCAAGGCGAATAAATTAATCGAAATTATCGTACCTGCAACAATTCCAAGCCGACACAAGCACCAAGCACTGCCACCGAACCCTTAAATACATTACAAACAAAAAACAAAATATAAATAAATGCAAAAAGGATTATGTTTAAACACTAAAACCCACCGCAAGTCCAAAATCAAATATTGTATTGGAAATATTGAAGCTTATTTGGGGGCACGCTCCCTAGAAAGGTTTCAATATTCTAGTCAAGTGCAAGTCCTTGGCCACAGGCACACTCAAACACACATCCCACACTCACCGGCAACCTACCTTCCTCCCCCACCTGCCACATGCCACATGCCACCTGCCATCTGCAAGACCTCCTTCTCCGCCAGCTACTTCTCCACGATCAACGTTAAGAAGGGCCTGCTGGGCCGGATGACCACAAGTCTGACCTCCTACCGCCGCAGCAAGCAAAAGTCCAAGTCGAACAATGACATCCACACGATCATCGCCACGGAGGTAACCGCAGCCATTCTTAGCACCAGCGTCCACAGCAGCGGCTCCGAGGACATTGAGGAGGGACAGGCTCTTGCCGAGGATCACGCCGGCACGCAGGACGGCGGCCAGGAGGAGGAGGAGCACGGACACACCAGCGAACAGGAGTCGAAGGACGAACGAAAAATGGAGCCGCATCACCATTTGCATCCGCATCCGCATCCGCACCACACACAGCGCAAGTCAACGGTGGAGGTGGTGCGCCAACAACTGGACGAGGACGAGGATCCTGATTCCAACGAGGACGACGAGGCCACGCCCATGATGAGCGGCGTGGGGCGCAAGGAGCAGAACAATCGCCGCAGCATCGTGAGGTGCGAGGGTGGGGAAATAGGAATTAAATTCTAATCTTCCTGATTAAATGTAAAATTTGATCGGAACATCATTTTAAATTAAAATAATACTGGTTTATTTCTTTTATATTTTATATTTATTGAATTGCTTCCTGCTTAAAGACTGTGAAAGTAATTCCTTTGAAGATTGACTAAGATTCTTCTTGAATTTTATGAATTAGATTAATTAGCATAATCTCCACATTTCTTACCCAATATCGTTCAATAATGTTTACATTTAAAAGGCGCTTAAGCCCCTTAAAAATATATTAAAAACCCATAAGTCTTAAAGACTGTGAAAAGGTTTTCCCCACTCAAACTCAGCTAACATTCTCCTCAGCTCTTTGTAATCGATCGATCAATGATATTGCCCCCACAAAAAAATAAAGAGAGGGAAAACCGGAAAATAAAAAAAAAATCAAAAGAAGACTGACTTTCCAGTGACCTAAAACACTTCTTGCTGCAATAGCTAATGACTCTTGAATTAAACTTCTTGCAACACCATTTGCAAGCTATTTTTGGCAGGCTCAAGAATTCGTGCAACTTGAAGCTTATTTAATGCTATTTTTTATTTATTTTTTTGTTTTTTGCCACACTAATTGGATGTTTTGCCATTCTGTTTTTCCGCTTGCCGTTCTCCGCCGGATTGCAGCGCCAATACGCAAATGGACAACGATGTCACGCCCGTCTACCTGGCGGCGCAGGAGGGCCACTTGGAGGTGCTGAAGTTTCTGGTGCTCGAGGCCGGCGGATCGCTCTATGTTCGCGCACGCGACGGCATGGCACCGATCCATGCCGCTTCACAAATGGGCTGCTTGGATTGCCTCAAATGGATGGTGAGTACCAGAGTCAGTAAGTCCGTCGATGCTGCTCCACATAAAAAAAAAATTCGCTTTTCGGCCGATCTGCTAACTGCTCGACTTAAGACGCAGGCAATGCGGGTCAATTGCCAGAGTTAGATGCACTGGGCAAAAGTTGTATCTATATTATGTAAAGAGCTAAAGGCGGAAATGAAATCTAGTGAAGAATTTAATCCAAGTCTTGACTTTTCTTATAGTAAAAACAAAAAGCAGGCCTAGGGGATGTAAGGTTATATTCAAAAACAGATTATCTTCATGTTTCAGTATTCATTCCAGGATAAATGGAAGTTTATCTTAGTTAATAAGTACTTATCCTTTCCTCTTAGCTTCTTAACTTAACTTGGCTTTAAGTAAAAGAGTTCTTTGATATTAAATTGGTTCAGCTGAACATCTTGAATATTATTCTGAAATTCCTTATAATAGCATTTATCTATAGTTATTTTTCCGCTAAGTGTACCACCGAACTTGTTTCTTTTTTTTATGTGCAAAGTCTTCTGGGGTCTTTGGGGTCCTGTTTCGCTGATTTTAACGGGGTTCCTCGATCTTTTTCGACCAGTTTTGTGCCCGGTTCCGGACAATTTATCAATCGGGGAATGCGTCCGCAGGAGGAGGCCGAAAGTGGTCACATGCAAAAGGCAAACTCCAGTCCACCTGGAAGACACCAACTCTGCGTTAACAATGGCATGGGGCAGTTTTAAGCAGAATTTCCTGCAGCTTATATCGTTTTTTTTTTCAAGATCAACGCCAGAGGCGCGTTGGCAGTTGGAAATCACCTTTCTAAATTGAACTAAATAGTTTTCATTTGCCACAACGACCGAGGCGATGCGATGCGAGGCTGGGGGCCGACCAACCACTTTCCACCGAGTATCTGTGAGATACTCGGCCGCCGCAAGACGTTGATTTCAGTTGGTGGTAAGACAAGGAGCCGACGAGCAATGGACTCATCATCAGTCTGGTGGCTTCAACAGCACTTCAACAGCGGGACAGAGATGTGAAAAATCAGCCAAGTATTCGCGTTTTCGGATTGATTGACCGTAACGGACAGCCGTCGGCGCAGATAGCAAAGATATTTGGGCTATTTAAACGGACTGACTGGAGTGGCACTAAACGATCGGTGGTACATTACAGGCACCGTTTGTACACTTTTGGGCAGTTAGCCAAGTAGCTAACATACTTAGTTTAGGTGAAATTATTAGTGGAAACAAATGGTTAATAGGTTGGCTGTTGGTACTTGAAACCTAATTATTCCATTTGAGTAAGAGAAGGTTTATAAGCAACGAAATAAGTAAAAGTTTTACACAATGCATAGATAAGGAACTTAGGAATTAAGTTATTCCGATTAAGTCTGTAAATAATCTGCATTGTTCCCTTTTTACAAATAAGAATTATGAGTAAAAAAGGATAAATTCGTATATTTATAAAATTCTTTCTAGCTATATGCCCATCACTCCATAATTTTGTAATGACATACTTTTAGGCTGCCTTAAATATATTACTAAATCAAGCCATAAAATATTTCTAAATATTCTCAAATTATTGCTTTTCTTTTCCTCGAAAAAAACAAGGTTCAAGACCAAGGCGTAGATCCCAATTTACGAGATGGCGACGGCGCCACGCCCCTGCACTTTGCCGCCTCACGGGGCCACCTCTCCGTGGTCCGTTGGCTCCTCAATCACGGCGCCAAGTTGTCTCTGGATAAGTACGGCAAGTCGCCAATCAACGACGCTGCCGAAAATCAACAGGTTGAGGTAAGTCACAGCTCGGTCTATCCATATATCCTTGAGGGGATACCTTAATGGAAACGCTTGTTTATTTTTGGCAGTGCCTGAATGTCCTGGTGCAGCATGGCACCTCGGTGGATTACAATGGCAAGAGCAGCTCGCAGCGTCACAAGTCGCAGCAGCATCTGCAGCAGCACCAACAGCAGCAGCAGCAGCAACACTCGCAGCAGCAGCAGCAGCAGCACATGAGCAGCAGCTGCAACTCGAACTCGAACTCGTCGAAGCAGACGAGTCGCAGCAACACAATCAAGTCCAAGTCCTCGTCCACCCTGAGCTCCGACGTGGAACCCTTCTATCTCCATCCGCCGGCCATTAATGGCGGAGCCGGAGCCGGATCGGGCATGGGACTCGGCATTGCCATGAGCATGGGCATGGGCATGGGCATTTCGAGGAAGAACAGCGATGCCCTGTACTCGCAGCAGTCGCGCAGCTCCTCGGAGAAACTGTACAACGGCTCCTCCTCGCTGGGTGGCAATCCGGGTAACAATAGTTCCTCCGGTGGCGGTGGTGGTGGCGGACAAGGAGCCTTGCTGCCCAACGACGGGCTATATGTGAATCCAATGCGTAACGGGGGCATGTACAACACGCCCTCGCCCAATGGCAGCATCTCCGGGGAATCGTTCTTCCTGCACGATCCGCAGGACATCATATACAATCGGGTGCGCGATCTCTTCGTGGACTCGGACTGCAGCAGCAGCGTGAAGCAGCACGGCAGCAAGCTGATGCAGGCGAAGGCGGGCAACGCCATGACCATCCAGGCGGATGTCCATTCCAGCTCCAGCGGCGCCGGCAGCGGCTCCGACGAGTCTGTCTCCATCTCGTCCAGCTTCCATTCGCCGAAGCAACTGCAGCAGCAGCAGCAGCAGCAGTCCCATGGCCACCAGCAGATGCGCAGCCAGAGCTTCCATCGCCACGGCAGCAGCAGCAACATTAGCAACCTTGGCAATGCCAAGCTCAACAACTACAAGGCGCACAAGGCAATGGGTGTGGGATTGGGATTGGGCGTGGGACTGGGCATGGGAATGGGTGGACCCGGCAGTCAGAACGGCGGCGGGGATCACGACTACGAGGATATCTATCTGGTGCGCGAGGAGTCGCGCAAGCAGCACCAGCACCAGCATCTGCAGCAGCACCAACAGCAACAGCAGCAGTTGCAACAGTTGCAGCTTCAGCAGCAGCAGCATCAGGCCGCCCAGCAGCAGCAGCAGCACAAATATAACGTCGGACGATCAAGGTCCCGGGACAGTGGCTCCCACTCGCGCTCCGCCAGTGCCAGTTCCACCAGGAGCACGGATATCGTCCTGCAGTACAGCAATCACGTAAGCCTATTGAAAAACAATACAGGAATGGCTTAAAGAACATGTAAAATCAAGCCTAGAAGTATTAATAGCATAGTCATTCTTCCTATTTGAGAAGAATTAATTCCCTGAATACCTGAAATATATTATAGCTTAGCTTAGGACACATTTATTCGATTTCCAACTTTAATGATCCTTGGAAACTCCCAACAAAACTCTCATTAAACAGCCTCTCTCATAAAACTCACATTCCCTTCTTTTTGTCAGTTTGCTAACCAGGAAAATTTATTTAAGAGAGAGTTTATTCTTAAATTTAATCACAGAAAACTATTATATGTATCAATAATTCCTGTACAATTTGTGTACGGATACGTCAGAAAAGACTAAGGGTTACAAAACCCTTTAAGATGTGTCTAAAAGTATCCAATGCAATTTTCAAGCTACTATATTCCGTGTAAATTTGTTTTTATACCATGGAAAATGTTGTAGCAACATTTTGGACACCTTTTTCGGGGGTTTCAACTAGCACTAGTGATTACTGCAGCACCCAAGTAACATTTCTCACCCTTCAGTATCCATAATTCCGCTTTTCCATATCCAAAAACATCCGTGACATGTCTTTCCCTGCCTTACTCTTTGCAGCATTTAAACAACATGCGCAACATGAACAACAATAGCACCAATAATATCGCCAACAACAACAACAACAATAGCAACAATAACAATAACAACAACAACAGCCAGCTGAATCGCAACAAATCACACTCGATAATTGGCCTGCACAGCAGCAAGTACGAGTCCTCGCTGAAGGACAACTACAGTGCCAAGAACGTGAACCTAAAGAATCAGTTGCTGAACGGCGGCATCAAGAGCGATACCTACGAGAGCGTCTGTCCGCCGGAGGACGTGGCCGAGCGGACCAAGCAGACGCACAAGAACTCCATGATCCGCAACAATCTGGCGGAGGCCACGGCCAACAGCAATTCCAATACGAACTTGAGCAACATGAACGGTGGCGGTGGCAGCCAGAACGGCAGGATTCTCAAGCGCGTCTCCTCGGCGCCGCCCATGCAGAATGTGGCCATTGGTGAGTAGAATTTCCCATTTAAATGGATCCTGAGTAATAGCAGGGGATATTCTCCTGTATCCTACAGTTAATGGACCACCGCCACCGCCTTTGCCGCCACCACTGAGGGCGCCGGCAGTTCAGCAACGGATTAGCTCCAGTTCCGATGCCAACAATGGCATCTACAAGAAGAATGTCTTTGGACCGAACCAGGCCCCACCACCACCAGCCGCAGCTCCTCCACCGGTCCCAGCTCCCAATGCCACATCCGCTGGCAGCGATGCCGTCGACTCGGACTCGGGACTCGAGGTGATCGAGGAGCCGAGCCTCAGGCCATCGGAGCTGGTGCGGGGCAATCACAATCGCACCATGTCGACCATATCGGGTAAGCTGGGCAATAACTGTCAGGGCAATATCTGTGAGCTTCAGCTTCGGGGTTACAGCTTCGTTGTTAGCTTCAGTTACAGATTAGATTTCATACGAAAGGTTTTCAGTTTTCATACGGTGCCATAAAAAAGCTTCAAAATTTTTCGACAACTTCAAGAGTTTTCAGCCAATATTCGGCTGCCATGGAATTGGCTGAGGGACTGGGTGAGTGGCGGCACGGCAATACCAAACGAAGGCAACCAAGAGAGCAGCCCCTCCAACACTGAGCCGGCTATACATGATTCCAAGTCAGATCTCGGCCCGATCAAGGGCAGCAATCCAAATGATACCGCCAGCAGCAATGAGGAATCTGGCTCGACCATGGAGGCTGAAGAGTCCAGCTCCTCCGAGTATTTAGAATTGTACAAGAAGAACACATGTGTCATCTATAGCCCTGGGAATCCCACGCTCTGTCTCGACTCTGACGATTTGAACATGATGAGCGACAGAGACTGTGAGCTTCTCGATCGCCACCTTACCGGAGTCAAGGTGGGCCCCGCTGGTGGTCCTCTATGGCCAGATCCTTTTGTTATCATCCAGGGATGGAATAACAGACCGAGACCGAGGATCTCCACAAAGAAGGTCCCCAAGAAGTCATCTGGGCCCTCTTTGAATGTCTCCTGGAAGAGGTCAGCGTACCGTCAATGTGTCAAGAATAATATTTATAATTAAAGTTCGTTTTGAGTTTGCGAGGTTTTTCACCTTTCCTCCAAATGGTTCCGCATTAATATCGTTTAGCGTTGTCAGTGTGTGCTTGTGACTTGATTGATCAATTTGGGGGGGAAAATTCGCCAGTCATGGCAGTCATGGAAATGCCCTGCAGTTGGAAAAAGACACAAACCTGATCGGGTAGCCAATTGGTTGTCTTCGAGGTGCTGCCACTAATGGCTGGCATGATGGGAACATCTTGATTGGAGGCATTATCTAGCGATGGATAGATGTTGGATAATCGATGTGTTGCACAAGCAATTGCCAGGTTATTTATTTATTTATTTAAATATTCGGTGTTTGAGAATATTAAATAGATTAATATTTCCGTAATTATAACTAAGGGTTGATCCCTATTATTTTGCACCGGAAAACGCTTGTTTAGCCGCTTCACTGATTATCATTTATGTTTGAGGCTAAAATATCCGTTTTCCTAGGCAATTTCAAGGCATTTCGAGAGACAATACCCCTCATTATCACACTATAAATATCGGGCTTTGACTTAATTGCCGCATTGGTCGTAACTACTGAAGAAAAATGCGAATGATAGCTGCCATGTTTGACATGTGTTGGCTCCGATTTTTCATTTGTTAATTGACCATTATGGAAGAGAAAAAGGGGCGGAGCAGGAGAAGCTGGTAGAGGGGCTTTAATTGAGCCGACGTTCACACGATAAGACGGCAAAGATCCGTGGAAAAAGGCAGCGAAACAAAGAAGTGGAAGTCGATTCAGGTGGAAAAGTGGAAGTGCCAGCGATGAAGCGATGAAAATAAATCCCAGCCACTTGGCTGTCGTGTAACTCATGAGGTGCACTTGCAACAAATAACACGACTTTTAAATATAAAAATATAATATATATAATACATACATATAATGAAAACAGTCCGTATGTAAACTCCAAGCAGAAGGTTTTATTTCTAACGATAAATCTCTGCTGATTTACAAATGATTTTTATATCGATAAACTTGCGTTAATAGAGTATTTCTTCGATTTCTTAATCGATGGGATTTAATTGACATAAATCGAAACTAGAGAACACTCACAGATCGCACTATATATAGTACAGCTCCAATTAGTACAATTGAATTTAAAGTTAGTAAATTCTAAAGGTTATCTTAGTCATTGTGCCTTTTTCTCAGTGTCTAATCAATGAGCTATGGGCCACGACGACAACATCATTGTCAATCCTCGTTGTTGGGGCTGCAGGGTGAAGGCCTTCGTAAATAGTTACATGCATGACATCCCCGATCCGCGATGAGGAAGCAATTTCCCAACGGGTCGCGGCCATAATTGTGTCTACCACACCAGCCACCCACATCCACCTCCTACTCCTACTCCTCCTCTTCCTCCTCCTCTCTCCACTCACCTCCTGGCAATCGGGGCTCGTGGATCTGCGAAAGTTTTACCAACGAAAGTGAACGTGTTTTTGCGAAGTGGCCATCGGAGCCCGGTGCCGCCGTCTTGGGTGAATAACTTTGGCGATGGCTTGAACTCACTTCAGGCTTCCAGCGACGCTCGCAGAGGCAACATCGTCAACTCTTCCACTTCCAACTCCAAATCGGAATCGCGTCTCGTCCTCAGCCCATCCTGCTCGTCATTGTCTTGGCCCCGCTGCCAACTGCCGAGAATGTGACTTGTGTTTGAATTTAAATAAAAGAAGAGATCTCATTGCAACAAGCACAGAATGAATATGCTGGGCTCTGTGAAAATCCACAAGAACTCGCGTCGAAATTACTTCACACTCAGCTTTCAGCGTTTCGATATCTTTCGGTGTAAGTGATGCGCTAAGAATAATCGGAAATCGGAAACAGGGGAAGTGTGCCCAGCTTCGTTACTGCAACAAAGAAAAAGAACAGTGCAGTTTAATTTGTTTAAATGTTTTATAATTTATAGTGAAAATATTATACTTTGACTCAGGGTTTCTGTTGTACTGGCCGCTCTTTTTTTCAAGTGTATGTTAGATCAACTTCAAGGGTACTTGGTTTTGTGCAAAAAGGATACAGATGTTTCTGTTGCAGCCAAGAACTTTAGCTTACAAATAAATACTACGGGAAAAGTATTAAAAGAAACATTAAGATATCTTTTAATATATATTTTCCCAAGGATCCCCCTCTTATTCATATCATATTTGATCCTTATTAGTAGTATCTCCAAGAATATCCCAATGCCCAACAGATCGTGCTATCTCGTAGATTCAAGCAAATGAAATAATACAAAAATAGACTTGTTACACAGAAATGTATTAATTTTATGCTAATTAAAAGGCGAATACCTCTGCCATATCTGGTATCCAGGCATTGCACTCGGAAAACCGCTAACGAAACCGACCTGTGGACATCAATGCCAATTTCGAATTTCTCCGGGCCAGACCCGTTGCTCAAATTAATTGACAAAATGTGTATGTGCGTGGAAAAATGCATTTTTTTTTCGCATTTCATTCGCTCGTTTTTCATGTCGCCAAAGTCGCAATGCATAAATTCAGTTCAAACTGGCTCGACTCGATTTTGAGTGGTTTGACCATAAGTTGGGGCAGCCATGAACTGATCCACCAGCTCCAGCTCCAGCAACAGCTCTAGCTCCACCACGTAATGATTGCCGGGAAAACGAGTTATCCAAAGGCCGTGAAAGTTGGAGCACAGCGATGATCGGGTTTAGATGGGGTCTGGCCAATTACTGGCTGCCTGAAAAATTGAATAAAGAAACACACAAGCCACAAGAGCTGCCATGAAAATTGTGGCCAATGCCATTTTTATGGGGAGACTCCCACGATACACTGTACTGTGCCAGGAAGTAATTCTTCCGCGTGTCTGAGTTGCCATTTCCCTCAGTCTCAGGGCCTTTTATGAGGCTGCAATTTAAGCAGGCTTGCAGATAGATATAAGAAGGGAAAAGTCCAGGAATTATAGGTATTCAAATAGTATATATTCTTAGCAATTTCGGTGACATGTCCACCGTATCTGGGAGCCACATTTAAATGGCTATCGGGCGTCGGCGGCAAACACTCTTTAAGCTGTCAAGTGCAAGTGTCCGCTTATCGGCAGTCTAGTGGAAGTTTTTCCACCACCCACTCCATCGGCTATCCAATTAAAAATATGATTACGCATATCTCTGACTAATTGCTAATCATATCGCCCATCTGATGAGCCCCATAATTAAAACGTGTGTAGCTCTTTGAGACTCTAATTGTGGCAGACTTTTCAAGATTCCCTTATGTGAGGCTATGATTCTTGATAAACATATATCACTGTATTTTTATTACTAATTAAATCCCCTTTTCGGCTAGTAACAACCGCTTAGTTTCTCCCTTTCTGGCTTGGCAATTTGTCTGCCAATTTATTAAGTTTTTAACTCGAGCTTAGTTGAATTTATTTGCCTTACTAAGTACTTTGTATGCAACTGGGGCTGGTTGTCTGGTGAAAGGCGCCTACGCAGCGGGCTTCATCTCGAATTTTCGCAGTTTCTTAGTGTCTTAGTTTCTTATTTTCGGATTTTCCCATTTTCGTATTTTCTTAGTTTTCCCACTTGGTGGGCTGGCTGCTCAAGTTAGCATGACCAGCGTCAGACTGATAACTGCTAACCCACAAAACTCATAAATAAATTTGTTCAATTCCAGCGAACAAGAAAGCCAAGCTCCTCAATGCCGGCGGCGGTGGCGGCGGTGGTGGCAACACCACCACCAAAGCCAAGGAGGAGGATTCGTCCATAGGGGCTGGCGGTACACGAAACGTCATCTATGGTTACTCCGAGGGCGGCAAGGGTCAAAGGAGCAACGGCAACTACCAGGCATCGCAGCAGCAGCAACAGCAGCAGCAGCACTACCAGGGTCAACAGCAGCAGCTGCATCACAGTCACCAGTACACGCCCAGTTTGTATGGAGGCGGCTCCTCCGCTGAGGATCACTATGAGCTAACGCAGCACCAGCAGCAGCAGCAGCAGATTTACGGAGAGTCTGGCCATGGCAATGGCCAGGGGAACGGGAACGGACAGCGGACGGGCGGACCCAATCTGGTCAACAAGCAGCTGGTGCTGCCGTTTGTGCCGCCCAGTTTTCCCAATAAATCACAAGACGGCGTCACGCACCTCATCAAGCCGTCGGAGTATCTCAAGAGCATCAGCATCGACAAGCGTTCGTGTCCATCCTCCGCCCGGTGAGTGAGCGACCACTTATCCCCCAAATCCTCTTAGCCTCCACTCCCAGTCCAAGTCCGAGTCCGAGTCCGAGTCGGAGTCCACTTTCAATTAGCAGATGGCAGCTGATTTAATTTGGCTGCACATCTCGTGCAGCGGCTGTTATAATTAGTATTGGCGGTACAGTTGCCTCAATTAGCCAAAAATGAAGAAAAAACCAAGCAAGCTGGAAAAACTGCCAAGATACATGGCTGCCAAGACGCTTGGCTGCCGTTCGGCAATTAGCAGCTTGCTGCCAGTGATGTTGGTTTTTAGACAACAAATAAAAATATATAATTAGTATTTGGTATTTATTTTATATGTTAAATGGCCATTTGGAGACTTTACTTCTGTTAATTTTTTATATTACTGTCTATAATTTATGAATCCTTTAAACTTATTAACTTTTTACAGTTCTTTTTAATAGTACAATCTTCAAGTCGTTAAGCTAATGTCATATAATTTATATTTGTAATTCAAAAAGACGTATTTAAATACGGAAATATAAGTTTATGCTGACTCAAGGTCTAGTTTAATCCGCATAAATCTAGACATTCAGCAGACAAACAATTGTTTCAGTAGCCAAGCAGCTGAATTCGTACTTTGCAATTTGTAAATCTTTGCAACAATTTAGACAGGAACTCACCAGAGGGAAATATTCTACAAATTTTACGAATACACTTTATAATACATATTTTACATAGAGTAATAAGGTGTTAGTAAATTGTTTTATAAAAAATCTATCTTTTCCTGTTAAAGAAACTGTAAAAATATAATAACAAGAGCTCAAAACTCGTATAAAAGCTAAACTTGTCTAGGGAAAAGTAGTAAAATGTTTTAAAAAAAATATAGATCTAGAACATTCCAGCTGAAAGAAGTAAAAATATGAAATATAAAATATATAATAATATATAAATACCAGAGGCAAATTTTGGATTAAACCCCCCCCCCATTTTGGCTATAAAAAAGCTGAGCGGGCAGCATTTTTTCCGCCGCTCAAGAGTGCATGAAATTTTATGCGTGCCACTTTGCGGCCTGCCACTTCTTTGTGGCACACAGCAGATGTGGCAGCTGCAGCCGCAACTGCAACTCAGTTGCAATCCGAAGATGATACTGCGCACACGCCACGCCTGGCGCAGGTGCGGACCTTCATCCTCCAAAGCCAAGCCCAGTCCCCAGCCCATCTCCATCCACATCCACAATGAACTAATCCCACGTCCAGTGAAAGTTGTCTCTAAACAATGACCATGCCTCTCCACAGCTCCACTGACACGGAGGACTACATGCAGATACAGATCGCCCAGCAGCAGCAGCAGCAGCAGGTGCACCTCTCGCAGCATCCGCAGTCGCATCAGCACTCGCACCACCCGCACCAGCACCCACATCCACATCCACATCCACATCCCCATCCGCATCACCAGCATGGGCATGGAATCGGAGTTGAGCAGCCACCGTTGCCGCCGCCGCCTCCACCGCTGCCCCACGGCATGCTGCCGCCCCAGCCGCTGATGAACATGGCCAATGGTGGCGGCCAGGATGCCACAATGTCCGGCAAGTCGTCGCACAAGCCGAAGAAGCCGCATGGAGCAACGCCCAGCAGCCAGGACACGGCCACCAGGAAGCAGCACCAGCCGCTCTCGGCCATCTCCATACAGGATCTAAACAGCGTCCAGGTGAGAGGAAATCCGAGAGATAGATTGAGAGAGAGAGATAGGTCTACTATAAATTCAATTCCCCGTTTTAGTTGCGCCGCACGGACACCCAGAAGGTGCCGAAACCCTACCAGATGCCCGCCCGCAGCCTGAGCATGCAGTGCCTCACCTCCGGCACGGACACATACCTCAAGTCCGATCTAATTGCCGAACTGAAGATCTCCAAGGATATACCCGGCATCAAGAAGATGAAGGTGGAGCAGCAGATGGCCACCCGGATGGACTCGGAGCACTACATGGAGATCACGAAGCAGTTCACGGCCAACAACTACGTGGATCAGGTGAGTTGAGGCCGCAAATTTTTGGCAAATTTTGGAGCACTGGCTAAATGTCGGGACAAAGATCTACTTGCAGATACCGGAGAAGGATCAGGCCGGCAATGCGATTCCCGATTGGAAGCGCCAGATGATGGCCAAGAAGGCGGCCGAGCGGGCCAAGAAGGACTTCGAGGAACGGATGGCCCAGGAGGCGGAGTCACGCCGCCTCTCCCAGATACCGCAATGGAAGCGCGATTTGCTGGCGCGGCGCGAGGATGCGGAGAACAAGCTGAAGTAAGTGGGTGCGAGTGGCAGGTGGCAGAGGGAGGCCTGGCCTCACTGTCCTTCTCACCTTCTTCCAGGGCGGCCATCTACACGCCCAAGGTGGAGGAGAACAACCGGGTGGCGGACACCTGGCGGCTCAAGAATCGCGCCATGTCCATCGACAACATCAACATCAATCTGGCGGGCATGGAGCAGCACTATCAGCAGATCCAGTACCAGCAGCAGCAGCAGCAGCAGCCCCTGCCTTTGGCCAACAAGGAGAACCACAACCAGTCCGATCCGGAGCAGGACCAGCACCAGCAGCAGCAGCAGCAGTCGGGATCCGAGATCCTGGAGCCACAGGAGGGCCAGCGACCGGCCGAGGAGGAGGAGGAGGAGGACAACATCATACCCTGGCGGGCACAGCTGCGCAAGACCAACAGTCGCCTCAGCCTGATCTGATTTGATCCCCAAGCATCCTTTCCACGTCCTTCCATCCAAGTGGTGCATTTTTTTTTTGTTTTTTTTTTCATAACTTAACATAAAATATGATATATATAAAATATGAAGTATAAAACAATAAAACATGAAGCATGTGCAATTATAAACCCCTAACTTTAAACCCTAATGGCTAAGCTTAAGTTAAAGCGAAGGATAACTAGCTACTTACATTGTACTATACGGCATTATCATAACATAATTAAACTTATCTGATTATCTGATTATAATTATTATTATTATATATATTTTTTTTTGCAAAAGCATATTGTTATTCCTACGGGGCAGAAACGTATATATATTTAATCTCAATCGCTGTCCTTGTGCTCTATTCCGGTGTTGTACTTTTATCACTCATAATACATGTGTTTTTTTTTTTATTATATCTCGTCGTGACTCGTCTTGAATTTATTAAGTAATGACATTAATTTAATTGTCTTGGCTAAGCATTTTTTTATTGTTATTTGTTTTTATATATGCGGCTCAAACAATATTATTATTAATTACAAGAATACCCTATTTACTTAATACATCTATGGATAAACAAGCGAATGAACGAATCAATAAATATATACATATAATTCATAGGTTTTTAAAGTTCTTCTTAAGTGTTTTTTGGGTGGTCAAAATAATAATAATAAATGGGTTTCTTGAAAAATATTGGAGTATTTTTTTTATTAGTTTGAGAAATGTTTTTTTTTTATACATAAATTGGCAGAATAGTTTAGCAAACTAGCACTATCTTCTCTTCATATTTTATTTTCCTAATATCTAAAAAATAAGGTAACAACCCGGTAGACTGTAAATAAATAGAAGATAGCGTCTTAAGTTCTTGATCAGCGTCATCAGTCGTATGGATTAAGCCTCAAAAATCATTAAAAACGCTTAATGAAACTATATTTAGAAGGAAAGTCCATAGATGATTAATAAATGACCTAATAATAATGGAATTACAAACGGGGAATTACAAGGCAATAAGGAAGCTATCTTCCATCTCGTTTGCAAGTACTTGTGTCTTAAACCGTGGTTTGAATCCCAACTAGGTTTGTTGGTATTTTGAATTTTTTTTTTAACCTTTTTCAAAGCGTATTTAGAGAATATTAATCTTAATTTTTAATGTTGCAATTTTAAATAATTCATATTAATAATAAACAGCGTCTGTTTTGCTTACTTAAAGTGTTAAATTAAAAAAGAATACAACAATACAACCCCTTGTCAACATTTAATTGCACCTGCACTTCCCGATAATTGCTATGGCCAAAGGTTAATCCTAATATAGATCCCGACTACTTTAATTGTCTTGAACAGCTGTCGTGCATTGATAGGTGAATTTTCCAAGGGTTTTGTTTTGATCGCCGGCTCTAAAATTAACTCATGCGACTTCTGCGGGAGCAACAGTCCACCTTGGGTGGCATCGAGGAGAACGTGTGGCAGATACGAGTGCTTCTATCTGAGGGGCCAATCACGGACCCCACTCCATCGAAGGAAGCCCCACAAGCCTATCTGGCTCTAACCGGGCGAGTATCTTACGTTGATTCCATTGTTTCCGCGCTGCATAGATAATGGGAAATTAGTTTTGGACTTTGTGTGGCTTAATTAAACGCCCGCTATATGTACATATCAATGGCATATTAATTTACCAAAATATATGTGCAAATCGTGGCCAGATAGATCGTTGGGCACTCGACCGCCGACAAGTGACCGCTGATATGGCGCCGGCGGATCTTCTATATAAACAAACCCCGCGGATCAGCCAGCATACATTCGCCAGTGAATTCATCCACCAGCAACATGAAAGTGATCAGCCTTTGCCTCCTGGTTGTGGCCTCTGCCAGCTTCCTCCTGACCACCGTCAACGTAAGTTAGTCAGTCGCTGGAGTTGCCACGGACCCTCCCCAGGGAACTCACAAAATGTACTTCAAGTGCAAGAGTACTGGCTATCTCAGACGAGGGCGCTGATAAAACTGAAAAGTGTGACAAAAACAAAGAGATACCAATTTTTTTTAAATTTTTTTTTTACCAACAAAGATTTATAAACATATTTATGGTGACTACTAAATATTGCTTGTTGAAAGTGAAAAATAAATTAATATTTGGAGTCTCTACAAGCTAGTTTTCAAGTGCAAAATATTCGAATTTTCCAAGTGCGTGTAAACCAAAGAAAACAATTTATTTTAAAACTACTAATTCTTATACCTATACCTTGTTTTAGAAAGATTTTCTACTTTAATAAATCCTTTGATTTCAGGCCAATGCCGTGGAATCCTTCGACACCGAGTGGGAGGTCTCCGCCCTGATTGCCGAGCTCTCGACTCTCGAGGACATGGACGGCGAGTACATGGATGTGGAGGCCTATGGCTTTCTCACCTCCTGCAAGAACATCCTGTGGGCGGGCTTGAAGGGTATCAACGGTACCAATTGCATCCTGAAGGAGGTGGTCAACGTAATGGGCGCCTGCACCACCTATGTCGACAACCTCGGCGCCTGCACCCTGGACATGCCCAAGGATGTCCTGGCCATCATGAACAATGCCAAGCAGATGATTAGCATCAGCAAGAGCATCATCAATCTCCGTTCCGAGCTCTGCGCCTCCAAAACCACCACCACCAGGGGTGTGGTTTCCGCCACCAAGAACTCGTTCGAGTGCTTCATCAAGCTCTTCAGGGCCACCATGACTCTCGCCCGCCGCATGAACCTTATGATCAAGCAGTCCAGCCGTCTGCCCTCCAAGACTGCCACCTGCTACGTCACCGCCACCAAGAGCGTTGTCGCCTCTTGCAACGCCTTTGTGCCCAACATCAAGACCTGCATCGGCTACATGTAAATGTTACTGTTGTAATAAAACAATGAGATTATGAGCAATCCTCCTGCAAGTTTCACTAATTTGGGGGATGTGGGTTGGGGCACATCCAGTCACAACACAAACTACCTTGGGGAACGTCATGGGTTATCCGTTGCCTACTTTTGGCGACTGCATGCAGGAAATTTTCTTTCTTCGTAATTCAAACTAAGCCAGCATAGCAACATTATTATTATTATTATTATTATTATACAGGGGCCGATACCGAAAAGAGGCATTAATATTAAGTATTTCTTTTTTATTTTTAGTAAGCAAAAGCCGAGATAACACAGCATACTCTTCAATTGATTTTAAAATCAATCCGTGTTACCCTCAGGGTAGCCAGAAAAAATATTAAGTCGCACAACGATATGGCCTTGAAGAACGCAAATAAACATACATTTCGCCAATTTATCAAATATGCCAAAAGCATTAATAGATAACACCTTGGAGTTTCCCCAAAGGTTGGAATTTCTTCAGGTATTTAAGCTCAAAACTGATAAAGCAGATAAAATGGACAAACAATGAGAAGTAACGTGATTACTTGTGGTCAAAGTACTGTTTGGTTACTATACTTTTGATAAAAAATAAATGGCATTATATCATTTATTATCTTATTATCAGATCCCAAATTAAAACAAAAAAAACTGAAGTATCAAAACTCCAAACCGCCATAAAAAGGTAGCTTGCATTTACTAAAGTAAAAAAAAGAAGAGTTTGTAGTTGATACTTAGTTAATACTAAATGGGCTTAGATACTTTTTAACTTATTAAACAATTAATTAGAGTAAAGTTTGTTGCAACTAAATATTATTTTAAGAAAGGAGTAGTTTGTAGTTGATACTTAGTTGTTAAACTGAGCGAGTGCTTAACAGAGCAACAGGGCGCACAGGCAGAGCAATGATCATATAACAAACAAGCTGCGTAACGCCATACCAGCAGACATTTGAAAATTATATTGTATGCCTCTTATATATAATATTATTTGGACAGAGCCTGCTCAATGCTAATCAACGATATATGTTTATATTTCTTAAATTTTCATATACAAACACAGGGTTTTTTTTATTGCATGCTTTATTTGTTTAGAAAGTGGAAAACGAAGCTCCCTAAGAGGTCAGCTTGGAGCAGGTGATGATGTTTTGGGGGAAGGCCGTGTAGTAGGTGGTCAGGGTGGTGACCGCATCGTTGACACAGGAAACGGCATTGGGTCCGGTCTTGGGCAGCTTGCCGGCCAGCTTAATGGCGGCGTCCACCTGCTTCTTCAGGGACCACACTCCGCGCAGAGTCTTCACGAAGCAGCTGTTGGAGATCTTCGACCCCTCCTCGTCCGTTTGGGCACAGACTCCGGTCTTCAGGTTGACAATACTGGCGGAGGTGTTAATGATCTTCACATTGGCATTGATCAGATTGGTCACATCCTTGCTGGCAGTCACGCCGCAGCCGACCACATTCCTGTTGAAGGTGGTGGCACTGTCCCCGATGCCGCCGGCCCACTTGAGCACACAATTGAGTCCCTTAATGCTGCGTAGGGCCAACTTGAGGGCACTGTAGGTGGCTCCAATGACGCTGAATTCCTCGGGCGCCACCTGGCCATCGGTCAAATCGGCCAATTCCGGCGAGGAGACCACACTGGGAGAGGGCACCACGACGGCATTTACCTGCAATTCACAAGCGATACATTCTATTATAATTTGTTCATTTTCTCCAATTAATATTTATATTCTTTCGATTTGTATTCCAAAACTTACGCAGAGCAGGCACAGGGCCAGAGAAAAGATGGTAAACTTCATGTTATCGTTGTTTCAAACAAACTATTACCACCCTCATCGGTTTTGGGCCTTTTATATCGTTGGATAGCTTAACCCTAGATATGTTCCTATTTATAACTATTAGGAAACCATAACCATTGCCTTAAAATATATATCTTTTTGTTTCCTGAACTTAAGAACACAAATTGTACATATTTTATAATTAATTGAAGCAAGTTGTTTAATTTATTAATTTTGTTTACATTTTATACATTTCTAAATTAATAAAGAAAGATGTAAAGGTTCGTTTTCGGAACTACAAATTAATTAAATTTTCTTGAATCTCAAACAAATCGTTGTCAGCACTGTTAGTGCTTTTGGAAAAGATTGTGGGCTTGTAGAGTTCCAGGTGCCTTTAGAGGGTTAATACCAAAGTCGACTTGAGCTAGTCACATTGTCTGTGCCCCGCGACTCCTGACTGATAACGCGGTAAGCCAATTGGACAATTGCACATCGAGTGTTAATTTATCTATCAAAATATGTAGAAACCTTTAGGGAGAACGAACCTATCAATTGATAACGATGGGCCTTAGAGGCCTTAGGGGAAACTTGCTTACTTGCTTTATTATTATTTAAGTCAATTTCCCCCAAGTCTGGGGTGATAATTTTAGGCTGCTTTAGTTATTAGCTGTGGTTTGTGTTTAAATATACATATTTTAATAATTTGTGGCCTACTTTTTGGCTAGTTTTTAGTAACAATTAAATTATTGAATAATAGTTCGATATTATTACAATACAATTTAATTCTCACTACATTTTCCAAGAATAAACTTGGACCAAAGTATTTGGTTAAAATAAGCTGTGACCATGGTTTTTGTTGTTTCTTCGTTATTAATTATAGAAAAAATATATTTAAAAGTAAACTTACTGAATATGAAATGAATAAATACAAATTTAAAACATTAAAGAAGCGTCCGACGTCTTTGGCTCATATTTTATGGAGGCTCTTAAGTTTCAGATTGTGTTTGATCAAAATATGCTGTGAGAATACACTCATTTTTCAGGCTGTTTCAACGAGCTGGCAACGAGCTCACTTCCATTCCGACATCGACATAATCTAAATCCACATATCCATTCGTGAAAAAAGTATTCCTTATATTTTTATATACTTTTTTTCAAAATGTGTTTCGAGAATGACATACATCGATTCATATTTAATTCGCGCAAGCGCCGCCACGGCGGCTACTGGATCAAGCCAGGCGAGTTCTTTCACCAGAGAGGCACCATCTTGAATTGCAAACGTCGCCGTATCACTAATGAACCTTTGACCTCGTCTCAGTGGAAGCTCATTACCCAGCCGTCGGTAGAGCTGTCCGAGGACGAGATGATGGACGCAATGAACAGCGATGATGAGGAGCGTCTGCTGCTGGGCATGTGTACGGCCCGCGATTTGCTGAATCGGGAGCAGGATGCGCCCGCGGACTTTATCGCATCCACTTGCATCCGCCTAATGGAGGATGACGCCACAAGCAACAGGCTGCATTTCGATGCCGACTGGACCTTGACCTGTGTGGCCACCGGCAAGTCCTGTCAGACGCGCTGCCTCATCGAGCACAATGCCGTGCCGCATTTCGTGACGATGCTCCATTCCGAAGGCGTCTTTTTACCCAATGAAGCCCTTCAGGCCTTGGCCCTGATGGCGGCCGAAGGAGCAGAGACTTGCGACAATCTTATCCGCGACAACGTGATTGATGGCATCCTGGTGTTGAACAACGCCCAGACACCGCTCGAGGTGCTGCGCAACATCGTCTGCTTGATAAGAAATCTGTGCCAAAACATTACGAGCATGACAACGATAGAAAAGGTGTATCGTTTGCTGCCCGTGCTGGAGAACATGCTCAATAGTCAAGACGATCAGGTTCTGATCGCAGCCTGCTGGTCTGTGGCCTATATAACGAGCTGCGACGAAAATGGTATGATCCAGGCCGTAAAAAATGCCAATATTCTGACTTCTCTGGTACGACTGCTTAAGGTCGAGAATGCGGCCATCATTGAGCCCGTTCTGCGCAGCGTTGGCAACATCCTTAAGAAGTCTGATGACCAGACTGATCTCTTCAATGCCTGGGTCGCTGCCCTACCTAAGTCACTTTCTGGACAGACAGCATCATAGCCACAGGCACTCCGTAGCAGCTCGTGGCCGTGATGGATACGGGACTGTTCCGACAACTGCGCCACCATCACCATCATGCCAATAATCAGGAGGGTCCGATTGAAGCCGACAAAGTCCCCGATTTTACAGACGGCCAAGGGTGGCTACCATTTCTAGGATGGACCTTCCTATCAACGGTCGGAACAGTCGTGGCAAGTTGCTGCCCTGAATACCACCATTCTGAATATTTTTGCAGGACGTTTAATTGAGTTTTAAGAGTGTGAAGTAAAAATCACAAAAACAATAAAAAACATTAAAACAACTAAATTACTAATTATTATTATTGC
Source organism: Drosophila kanapiae (assembly GCA_008042475.1). Classification (NCBI taxonomy): domain Eukaryota; kingdom Metazoa; phylum Arthropoda; class Insecta; order Diptera; family Drosophilidae; genus Drosophila; species Drosophila kanapiae. The sequence continues at coordinate 13,064 of VNJM01000022.1, read as the reverse complement.
AAGTCATCGAGCCGAAAAGGGATTGCCCAAAAGCGTTAAGTAGAGAAAAGTTGCAACTCGGACGCTTTAGGGATTCAGCAATCACTCTTCTCTGGTCACTCTAGCAAAATAAAGGAGCCGGGGATTGCGAAAAGACAGCTCCTCTGTGATTTAACCTTAAAATAATTTACCTTTATCGTTGATTAATCCATTCTGGCCAAGAATAATGAATAAATCACATTTTGTACCAAAAGTAGAATAAAGATAACCACGTGTACATGTTCGTCACTTGAATATTTATTGTACTTCATTTAAATCATTTTGTATTTGAATTTTATACATACTTTTATGGTTTTTTTTGTTCTTTTTTGTAATTTTATCAGCATAATTCAATAATATATTTCTTGTATAGTATAATAATAATTTTATAACACGTTTTTCTGCACTGTGCAAATAATTTGTCCATCGACTTCTATGCAATTTGCGACCTCGCTCTTAGTTATCTGCGTGATGGAGTGTTGATATTCAATTTTCCTTGAATTTTTCTTTAAGTACAGTCTACATTAAATTGTTTTACATTTGATTTTTGTTTACTGACTAACATTCTTCCTCTTGTATATTCTCTTTTCTTTTTCTTTCTTCGATTTTCCACCTCCTTCGGTTTTCCCAAAATAATCCATGTTTTTAACACTTTTTATAGTATAAGCTGTATACACTTATATTTTTAATGGCATAATAAATAGACAAACAATGATTTATTCTGCAGTAATTTGTTTAAATACTAAATTTGCTATAACAATCAGTAAATATACATAATTATATATATTCTTGTATATATATATATAAGTATATATATATATTCTTTTACCACACCCCGCCATCATTAGTTAATGACTTGGATACATGCATACATAATAACAAACGCCTCGGTTTCACTCTTCACAACTGTTTTTGTTTTTTTTTTCCTGTTCTTTTTGGTTTTTTGTTTTGTTTTTTTTTTTTTTGTTTTTTTAATTATTCATGACCCAGAAGTTACATGGCGTTTACTAAAAGCTCTGGAATCTTAGGTATAAGCATATTGTTTTGCGCATTCCTGTTCTCTAATCAGTGATATGAGCACTAATTATTCAGAAATTAAAGTAAATATTTGTAGGGCAATTCTACTCACCGTTCGTTCGTTCGTTCGTTCGTTCGTGTGATGTAGTGTACATATACTTGTGTATTTTTTATTTTTTTGTTTAAACAAACACAAATGCTTGTATTCCTCCCCAATTCCCCCTTTTGTTGTTGTTGATTTATCAAAATGGCGTTGTGGCGGCAGCAACTCCTTTGAGTGCCGCACTTATCCTTTTCTTTTTCCATCTATTTCCATTCTCGCCCGGTACTCAAAGGACAATTTATATTGTTTATAAACTGAGGTAGGGAAAATGGAGAAATGCAGCCGTAAAATCCGTAAAGTCGTCCTGCTAGTTGGCCACTTGCTCGGAATAGTCGGCCATGCCATAAATGCACATCAAGGGTTCCATTAAATTAAGGATGACCGCCAGGCGGATCAAAAAATTAAACGTAAGCTATCGGTTTTTCAAATTCCCCCAAACTATGTGGGATAATTCGTAAATGTATGTATGTAAAATCTGGCAATTATTATTACATATCGGAAATATTTATTGTTGCTTGCTTTGAGTACCAGGGAAACACTGAACTAAAGTCATGCGATCTCGACAGACGCCTCCTCGCAGTTGTATCTATTGAAGATCTCACGAAGATACCATAAATATGTATGGATACACTTCAGCTTAGGCCATTCAAAGATATTCCCCAGCGACTGACCGACTCTGGACTACTCGAAAAACATTCGGAACTTGTTCTTGCGATTTGTTATGCTTTAAAGTAATTCATAGCTTGCCTGTATTTTAAGTTTTGTTTGTAAACGCTTAGTAAACTATTTTTGTTTGGCATATTTGACTTACAACAATTTGTAATACAAAAAAGTAAATGTACATAAAAAACAACAATACAATTTTCCTTCTGCATTTACTACAACTTCATTTGGTGTTGTTCTAAAAGCTGCTATTATTATTATTATTATTTATTTCTTATTTCTTTTTCATTTTCTTTGACAACAATTTGGAACTATTGCTGCTGATGCTGACGCTGCTGTATTTTTTTTTTTTGTTTCTTTTTATTTATTTTTTAACTCTTTAATTGCTCGGCTCGCATTAAGCAAAGTTAACGGTGGTTTCATGTACATATTTTGTACGCACGCCCCTTAAATGGCACATCGTGTCTATCTCTACGTATGTACTTCTACCCCTTCCTCATTCTTCCTTCTTTCCTCCTCGTTCTTCCTTTTTCCATCTTCCATCTTCCTTCTTCGTTCGTTTTGTTTTCGCTTCTCTTCGTAATATCTTAGCTATCCAACATTCACATTACTTTGATTTGCTTAGGTATCGGAATCGAACTTTGGTACATTTTGTATTGTTTTACAGTTTTATAGTTTTATAGTTTTTTATAGTTTTTAGCTTTTTAGGGTTTTAGCTTTTAGTTGTTTAGTTTTTTTTTTTTGTGGTTTTTTGTTTTGGTTTTTAGTTAATTGAAGTAGTTGAAAAATGTATTACAGCATATAGAAAGCACAAAGATAATGCAGATATCGATATCCCATATAAAGATTGTTTACCAGCAAAATGGGCTTCGACAGTAAATAGCTAATTCATACTCGTATGCACAATGAAAATAGAAATATTCTTAGACCTTAATAGTTCCATGTTTTGTTTTTTTGGTTTTCTTTTTCTTTTTTTAGATTTTTTGATAAGTTATTTTCCTTCGATTCGATTCGTAGAAAGGTATTTAGTCGCGAACAACCAGGATTTCATTTGAATTTGATTTGCTTAATCAATTTGAAACGGTGTCGTGGTTTATGTGTCTCTCCGATCGGTGGTGGATCGAATGGTACAGTTTTATTTGATCTCAAAGATGTGCGTTGGGCGCCATCACCGATAGATCGATAGACCGATTGATGTGGGCTTTTAGTTGATTTTCCTTCTTTCGTTAATGTTCTACAGCATAGCTCGATTTCTGCGATTGTTTGTCTAGTCACATAGAGTTGAGAGTTGAGAGTTGAGAGAAAGGCTAATACTAGTTTAAAAAACTCACAAGTAATTGCGCAAATTAGTTTCCCTTGAACTCATAATAGGAAATATCCCTAAACTTGCCTAAAATAAAACTTGAATCGAAAATAGCCCCTAGAATTACACATATATATAGAAAACCGAATAGAGTTTCAGCCCCTGATCTTAGATAGTTGAGAGCTCTTCTGTGCTTTGCCTACAAGTATAAATTAAAATTTAAGGTAGATTCCTAGAAAACGGAGTTCCTTTTGCACTGCACACATGTTTGGGGCTCGAGAGTTGCTGCATGTACGCGGGAAATGAAACTGATTTCCACCGGGTGACTAAGTATAGATAAACATAAATAAAAATAATAATTAAGTCGCTCAATCTAGAGGATAGAAAATGCTTGCGCAGCCACTTGTGCATTCAAGTCCCCAAGAAGAGGAGCTGCCTAGTTAAGTTAGAATGCATGCAAGTTCACAGAAGCCAACCATTAATTGTTTTAATTTAATTTACTGTGAATTTCAGTTCAATTTGTGCGGAATAACGTTTCGTACTTCTACTGCTAGATATCAAGTTCAATCAACAAGGGGATCTGGGCACTGGGCACTGAGAGTGTTCAATGCAACATAAGTATGTATATTTCTTACTTCAGCCAAATGCAGATATTTCTAGCTATAGGCACGGATAAAAAAATAAAAACAAAGGAATAAAATAAACGATTAGCTGGCGATCCCTTGAGGTCGGACACACAAAAGCCTTTTGAACACACACAATCAAGGACTATAACAAGAATAAGGTGCGTACCGCCTTAGAGCTTCCTGCAAGCTCTCTTTAATTTTTTTTTTTTTTAATTCAGGGAGAGAGCCGCTCTCTTGTGTGCATACAGCGATTTCGGAGCTACTAGAAAATAACGAATGCGTGTTACACATCTTACTTTGTATATTCTCTGAAGATAATGCAACGAAAGGCTTTGTGAAAATGAAGTTGTGTGTCGTACCCCCCCAATTTGATTATATATATTCTTGGGCTCATTATTGTTGATCTAGGCTACAAATACATAACTCGAACATAGGACAGCACTATATAGGTCTTGATAAATCATGCTTAATGGTTCCTTATGCGCAGAAACGTCATATACATTGTATACATTAAATATTTCTGTCTCCGAATCTAAGCTCCATTTTTTTGTTTTGTTTTTAAAACTGATCAGAAAGCGGCCTCTCCACATACATACATATCTGTCATCTCCTGGCCACTCTCCATTGTCTTGTATATTAATTATGCTTGTAGATAAAGTATATAACTTCTGTAGCGTTCGTAGACCGTTTTATTAATTAATTATTTGAAATTTTCAGCAATTAACTACTTTGCCGGGGATTTGTTTTTGGGTTTTTGGTTTTGGTTTGGTTTTGGTTTGGTTTTGGTTTTGGGTTTTTGCCTTTTCCTTTTTTTTTTCGTTTTGTGGTTGTGGTTGTGAGAAGCTTTCAACATTTACATATACACTCAATTATTGAATTACTTACATTTACATAATATATGCTCGCGTGCACGCACGTATTATAATAGGTATATTCCGCGTCGGCGGAATAGACTTAGCTACCCAGGCCCTGCCCTACTTCTTGTATGACTTCCTTTTCAGCAACTTGTTGACCACCGTCTTGAACAGATTTGGTTTTATTCATAAGTATCCCAGTGTGGCGTATGTCTTCACGAAGGTGCCGTCGTTGGTGCTCACGTTCCTGTGGAGTATGGGAGGTTCATACACAGGGTTAGGGGGATAAACTCAGGTGCTTATACTAACTCATCTTCCCAGGGACACACCGCATTGTGATCGGCGGCACCCAAACTGCTTCCGCCGGCCTTCTCCTTATCCTTATCCTTCTCCTTGTCATCCTGCGAGCCACCGCCTAGCTTCTTTCCCTCTGAATTTCGTTTCTTGCGACGCTTGCGCGCCTCTTCGTTGCTGGATGTGGGCGTTGCCGTAGCGGACGCCACTAGTTCTCTGCCGGAATCGCAGGGCTCATCGTCCACCGTGTCCACGTCCAGCTCGGCCAGCGGCGCCATCGATGGTGCCGGGGTGGGTGCTGGCGGTATATAGCCGAGCTGCAGATCCGCATCTATGCTGTCGTAGTCATCGACCGCGTCCTTGGTATCGCTCCCAAACTGCAGTCCCTCCTGGTACTCGTCGGTGGTGGGTGAAAGCTCATCTAATACCGTCTCCAACTCGGCAACGACGACTCTTTCGGTTTCGTCAGCCAACTGGGTTTCCTCGGTGGTTGTCTCTGTCGTCTGTCTGTCTGGTTCCTGGCCCGGTTCAAGCTCCAGGACCTTGATGGTGGGCGGACTGCCTGCTGTTGTTACCTTTCCTTCAGGCTCATACGCTTGCGATTCGATTAGCTCGATCTGTACCTCCTTGACCAGAGTCCCAGTTCCCGTTACAGCCTGGGCCTCCTGCAGTTGCGTGGAGCCAGCTTGGGCCTCTCCGGCCTCGGTTTCCAGGCAATTTGCTACTGAGCCCACCTGGCTGCTGCTGCTGCTGCTGCTGCCCCCTTCTACCGGCGGTGGCGTTATCTTGGTTATGGGCGGCGGGGTGTGCGTAGGGGTGGGTATTACTACGACCGGAAGCTCCGACGTCGATGATTCGCTGGCCAGCGACAACTTGTTGAGCTCCTCCTCCAGCTCACCGGCGTCCACATCCGAGCCGGACATTGGATCCTTGGCAATGGCACAGATGCTACCGCTGGCACTGCCACTGGCACTGCTGCCATAAACCGCACTTCGGGCCTGCAGCGGAGTGGCATGGCTCACGCTCTGACTGCCCACGGTCGGCGAGGAGGATGTTGTCGTTGGTGTGCGCCCCAACTGGAAATCCGGAGTACGACTGGCAGGCAAGGGGGTAAGTAAGGAAGAGAGAGTAAGTGGGGATACACAAAACACAGCTGGTGGCACCTTACCTAGGAGTAAATGACACCGATGCCCGGCGCTGCTCGGGGAAGTTGGGAACCAGTCGCTTTATGCTCGCCTCGCCGCTGTCCACGGTGTTCTGGTGGCGGATGCCCAGATTCCGCTGCAGCCGGTCGTTCACGTCGCTGCTGTCCGAGGAAGTGCTGCACGGATGAGCCCAATTAGTGATTACTTCCCCAAGCTAGCTCCACGGCAGTTACCTGTTCAACCGCAGCGGCTGTGCGCCGACGGCGGTGGCGACACACGAGATCTTCGACGTTGTGGCTGGCGCTGCGGGCGGGTCTGGCGGTGCACCGTCCACCTCCCAGGGGCACACGGATAGCTTAACCTGGGCCGCCGGGATCGCGGGCTCGGCCGGCTCGTCCCAGGGACAAACAGCGCTGCTGGCCAAAACCAAAGCGGTCGACGACGATGTGGACTCCGCGGTCTCAAGAACGGTGGACTTCGTCTTTGGCGTTTCTCTAGGGGACAAAGGAGGGTAAATATAGCAATGACAGTCTCCAAATACTACAGAAAGGGTTTACACTTAGACAGTGGTTAAGAAGGAATGCTGGTGTTTAACATTTAGACTTACATATAAGCGTATGTACACTGGTAACGTAAGGTGGGGAAAGGGCGCATCGGAAACGAACGAACAGTCAACAGTCTCTTTTTGTTTTTAATTTAATTTAATTAATTTTTTTTTGTTTTTGTTTTGTCGAAAGATTTACAGAACACACAATAACAACAGCAACAACATTCGAGCAGTATAGGAAAGATCGAAAATATATTTTCGGAGACAGTAGTTGAAGAAGCAAGCGAGGCAAAAACACAGGGTCACATCAGTGACATTTTGGGATAATACAGAGTCCCAGGATCCGAGGGCAATACAAGCGAATACTGCTCTTGGCTGGGGGACATGACAGTGAAACAGCTATTGGGAGGAATGCTATAGTCGGCAGACCCGACTTTTAAGCTACATGTACGCGGCACTTAGTTCGTGGGAGCTAGCTTCGTATGTTGGCAGGGAATAATATCAGACAAAAGGGCTATAAAGGCTGATTGAGTAAAAATCTTAAAAGTGTGACTCCTTTGAATAAAATAAAAACAACATAAATGTTTATATTTACATAAATATACCTAATATATCTGATAAATTATAGTACAAGCCGAGTTAGGACATCAAGGTAGAGATGTAATATATAAATTCCTAAGTACACTGGACTTTGGACAGCCAATTATTGCAGCACAGACTCGACACAACTATTTATCCTGATCGATAGCTATTAAGATCACGCTTTATCCAATTAGATCTAAAATAAATCTCCACGAACTGAGTACTTTCGGATGGTAGCTCTACAAGAACCGGGGGGAGTAACAGAGGCGGTGAAGTTTTACAACAAGTAAAAATTTACACAAGAATCGAATGTCGCCTATTCCCGCACTAATTTATAAATACAGGCAACACCAGGGAACATCGAAGTTTAAGCAAAGACAATATAAGGAATAAAATGCGTAACGCGCATGCACGCAAACGCACGGAATTCGCGCGCTTTTCGCTTGTACAAATTCGGAGAGCGTAAAAATCGAAAAATAGAACGCGCTTGCATGTGTGAGTGAGGACACACAGAACGTAAAAAGACAGGCAGATCTAGAATGCTCGGTTACCGCTGTATGCATACAAGGGAGCGGCTTGCTCTCTCCCTCTCGCTCTCTTTGGTTTTGCAACATAATTGTAAGAGAGACGAGAGCCTAGATCCAAGCCGAGAAATTCGAGTGAAAAAAACACCGTATCTTATTCTTTATAATGTCTTTAGAAATTATTAATTAACAACTTTAAAATGGAAAAGGTTATCTTAGTTATTTATTTTTCAATGAAACTGTTAACAAGTTCCAGAAAAGAAAGGTAAACCCTTTCCATTCTCTATGCAAGATATTTATGTGGAGTGGTGTTACCTTTTATGAAGTCTTTAAGAAATTGCATGGAAAAGGCGACACAGAGAGAGAAAATATGTATTTTATATAATTAGGAAACGCAAGTGTTTTTGGACAGAAGTGAGGTTGGATGGCGGGCGGTCTATAGGGCACAGATCGAACGATATAAAAAACGAGGAGAAAACTAGTTGTAGGGGAGTTTTGGGATATAGTTGGAAATATATTTTGGTTGATAATAGTTTTTTGTTTTGTTACAAGGTAGGTAAGATGGTCGAAACCGGAATGAATAAAGATGTCTTACGGAACTGCCTGCAAACTACTTTCGCGATTCCCGTAGGCCGCATATATCCCAATATCCATGACCGCCATGTGGCGCTGTGGCATATCGCCCCGATAAATCGAATCGCTACTGCAGTGCATGTGTGTGACGTATGGCATATATGGTATATAATCAATTGTTTTAGTATCATCAATTGTTCAAATTGTGGGATTCAATTCAAGTTCAAGTTCGGGTTCGGGTTCGGGTTCAGGTTGATGTTCAGGTTGAGGTTCAGGTTGTGGTTCGGGTTCGGGTTGAGTTTCGTTTAAGGATCGGTTTCGTGATTAGTTGGAGGATGTTCAGGGTATTCAAGTTGTTGTCGTTTTTCGGTTATCAAAGGTCGTGCGCATGGTGAAAGAAATCATATTTATGCAAACGAAAAGCTTGATTGCGATATTGCCGTGAGAAAGTGATGGAAGCGCTCGGCTTTCTCAGTTTCAATTCACGCAAAAATCAAATCAAACACTGCGAAAAATATCAGAATTATTAGAGCTTGCTCCTTAAACTCTCTTACTTGAGAGTTCCGAGCATAATACACTCATCGTCACAAGCCCGCTTATCCGTTCTGTTCTGTTTTGAATGGCGTCACTCTTCATGTTCAACTTACCTAAACGGAATCTCGCTAAGATTGCTCTGGGAATGAGAGTGCGGTACCTTGGAGCCGGCATCCTTGTTCACTCCAATCACGGCCAGCTCGTGGGCCGAACCGGTCAGACTGCGATCGCTGCCGCGTCGCCGTGACAAATTACCGGGCGGCGGTGCCTGCATCATGGAGCAGCTCCCGGAGCCGCCGCCGCCACCTGAACCGGATGACCCCTTGGCTGCATCTCCCAAATTGGGCTGACTGGACAGCGCCGCTGTCATTTTCTTCTTGGCACCGCTAACGCCGCCAAAGTTAAAGAAACGCTTCTTGTACGACGGCTGAATGCCAGTGTCCAGCAGGCGCTTATAGTGCTCCGATCTGATGAATCGCGGATAGCAGTCCTTCTTCAGGAGCAGCATATAGATGTGCTCGGAGGCCGAGTCGAAGGTGAAGCGCGAGGGGTTCTTTAAGCCTCGCAGAACGCTCTCCATTGTCTTGCCATCGATGTTTATCTCGCAGGGAGCTCCGGGCTTCAAGAATTCTCTGCAAAAACCATGGGAAATTTTATATATATATTATATTATATATATATTATATTCTTACTCGTAAATATCGTTGACTTTTCGCGCCACCTGGGAGTGAGCGGACCGGCGCAGACGGTTGACAGCTATCCAGAAACGTATATTCTCGTGCGAGTACTCCTTCTCCAGGAAAGCGGTGAACTCCTGCAGGCCCGTCGGATCGGACACGAGCTCCTCGATCGAGATGGCCCAACGCTTGACCCTCTTCTCCGTGGGTATCTCCACGAAGGTGTTGTTCAACTGCCAAAAGGTTATGTCCTCGGTGACCCAAGGATTGGAGGGCAGGGCCGGTTGCAGAAAGAAATCGTACTCGGTGAAGGTCTCCGAGTAGCAGACCAGCGACTCGCAGGCCTGCGACATCTTCATCCGTGTCCGGTTTAGCGATTTGCCCAGATAGTCAACGTCCCGCTGCATATCCTCGACAGTCTTTTTTTTGTTCGGCTTGAGGCCCTGACGGTCACGCGACGGCACCGGACAGGGTTCCAGCGGCGTGAACTGGCCAGGCGGTGGACGGTGGACTCGCCAATAGGCTCGCTCCTGCGAATCCCCAACAATCTTGTCACCCTTCTTGCGCTCCTTGGCCAGACGCACCTGCTCTTCGGCCTGCATCGAGATGAAGTCCCACTTGCCTTTTAGGTTCTTGTGCAGCGAGGCCAGTGCCTCCGCCTCGTAGTCCTCCAGGGCATGACGCTGCTTATTCCGGAGCGATCGCTTGGCCAAATAGATGGCATATTCGACGTTGTCCGGTGCCTTGTGCTGCCAGGGCCAGTAGTAGGGTGTCTGGAAGCGATACAGCGAGGAGTCGTCCTTAACGGTCAGCGTCTTAGAGTCGTTGACCGGAAAGAAGTAGCCGTGCAGGCACAGCTGGTTGGCTATATTCAGGGCCTCCGACTCCTCAATTTGCAGGCGATCCATCAGCCATTCAATCAGATCGTAACCTGTGCGCAAAAGGGAAGATTATTAATTCGATGAGTTAATAAGGGTTTGGGCAGGAGGAACATACCCATAAACGCGTATGGTATGGAGGTCAGGAACATTTTCTGCTGTCGCACGGGAACGCCATGCTCCTGATCCTGCATTTCACGCACCAGCATTTCCATCTAGTTTGGAAGTAAGGGAAATAGAGTATAGGAAAATCCATAAATAATATAATATAATACTGTGAATAATACGATAGATATTTGTATATTGTTGGGCCTTTAAAGAGGCCTATAAATTCGTATGCAGCTTATATAGTCTTCGGTCTCACTCACCTTATCAAAGGCCATGGGACGCGACAGCTTCTCAATGGTCTGCTGTTGGCTGCCAGTGCCCCCACCGGAACCGATGAGACCACTGCCCGTTACAGTTCCGGATATGGAGCCGTGATGCTGATGATGTGACGCTGTGCTCGGTGCAGTGGCTGTTCCTCCTCCTCCTCCTGCTGCTGCCTGGGGCTGTTGGTGGGGATGCACATGGGACGTATGCTGGGGATGCTGGTGGTGCTGCAAGTGATGGTGACCTACGGAACTGCCGCTAAATGCCGTGGCCGCCTGCGTTGTGGCGGATATTGCCGTGGCGGTGGACGCCAGGGCGGGACTGCTGCCACTATTGGCATTACCGCTGCTGCTGCTCGTGGCGGCTGCCGTTGTGCCAGCACCTGCGCTTCCGGTTGCATTGTTGTTGCCAGCGGCCGAAGGCGACAACTGTTGCATGGCCTGGAGCACGGCATGCGGCTGAAGATTGAGACTGGTTGGCTTGGCATGCTGCTGCGGTGTCGGATTGACAGCACCAGCTGAAGCAGTTGGCCCCGTGGCAACCGGAGCGGATACGACCACGGGAACAAGAGCTGAGGATGGATTCCTCAGCACCAACTGCCTATCCCTATCCGGTGGCAATCCGCCGGGCGGTTCCATGGCCGCCGTGCCCGCAAGAGTTGCGGCTACGCTGCCTCCTCTCTGGGCCCTATCGGCCTGCTCCTGTCTCTGGCTATATTCCGTTTATAATTGGGGAATGGGGATTGGGGTTCTAGAGGTGCTTCAGTGTCGCCTAGTTCGGAGGTGTGATTTCATTTACGTGTTTGTGCTGAGAATATTTCTCGGTTTCATGATTCTTTAACGCGCTTTCTTAGCCGCTAAATGGATTAGTTATTCTCTAATTTCGTATCGTTGCTAGTTAGTTATCCGAATTCCATCATGTCCTTGTGTATGGAAATATTTGCTGTAAAGGAATATAAGCCAAAGATCGATTTGAGTTTTTTAAACTTTGATTTGTCTAAGAAAATGTTTAAATAAAAATATCGATAAATTTCGATTTAAAGTTATATATTTGCGAACTTTTTGGAACCATATTATGTGGACTGGGACTATAAAAACTCAAAACTGAATTTTAATTGAAAAACGCAATATGTTTACATATTAATCTAATATAAACCAAACAAAAAAGTTTTCCGAATTTAAATTAATTTGTTTTTGGTGGAGTTATGATGGATTTTTAATTGGATCCGAAAGCAAGCTGCAATTTCGGCTTTCTTTCTTCTTTTTTTTAATATATAATATTTAATAACAATAATGTTGTTTAATTTTCAGCTCTGCTTACGTACAATGTTTCATGATTGGCTCGAGTTTGGTTCTATCTTCGGCCGTCCAACCTCTCCCAGGTGACCTTAGTGCTTGGTGCAGGATGTGAAACTTATGTTTCGGCTGCGAGGGAATCCTTTGCTATCTTTGGCCATATATAACCAGTTTCCATGACCGGCGCTGGCTACTTAAAGGTAATGTGTGCGGGTAAAAACCTACAAAAAAATTAAACACTTCGAGGGTTTAGTAGGTGGAAATTAATGCAGTGATAAGTCAGTGGTAATATTACTTAAAAATAAGCTATCTAACAATATAAAAAAAAAAGGAATCAAGCTTACTGCTTGTTTTTAACCAGATTGCAGTGTTTTTATCTTGGTTTAAAGACAACACTGCTTCGTGTTAACAGAACCCGGCCAAGGCTTTACGCAATCCTGCCAAATTTATTTCCTCTATATGCCATATGAAGTATTTACATGCAAGGCCATCTCTTTCCGCCTTTGTCTCTTCTAAAACTGTTCCAGGGTCTCCCACGAAACAATTTGGATAGAAAATAGTTTATGTCAAAGTTTGTATATGCGTGTTCTTTTTTTTTTTGTTATTTGTTTGTGCGTGCCCACTGCGAGCTTGTGTAACCATTTTGACATTAACACACTTTCCCCGCTTTCCCATTTTTCCCCTCCTAGGCTCCACTCCCGTTAAGACGCTTTCGTGCCAGCTTTACTGGCCCGCGTCCTTTAATGATAGCATTTTGAACAATAAAAAAAAAAATAACTATCGCGGCTTGCATCGGCAGAAATGGAGGCAATGACACCAATATGGCTTATTAAGTTGCAGGGGGAGCAGGACGCTCATTAAAATGAAAACTAGCCAAGAGAGGGCTACGTTCCGAGCCAAAGGCTATTTTTACAATCAACATGAAGGATGATTGATGGAATTATTTGCCCGTAATCCGATATAAATTTAAAAAGCATTCCAAATGCAGTCAGAGTGGCATCGAAAGTGCAGGCACCCACCACATGTACAGTCATATATCACACACCCACACCCACCCAC
>VNJM01000021.1:0-127696 GCA_008042475.1 Drosophila kanapiae | reverse complement strand
CCCCAGAGACAACTACCGTGGTTCCAGAAGATAGTACAACAGCTTCCCCAGATTCTTCGACTGAACCTGCAGAGACAACGACGATAGAGGATTCCACCACAGCTGCAGACGAAACTACCACAGAAGATCCGTCGACTGAAGCCCCAGAGACAACTACCGTGGTTCCAGAAGATAGTACAACAGCTTCCCCAGATTCTTCGACTGAACCTGCAGAGACAACGACGATAGAGGATTCCACCACAGCTGCAGACGAAACTACCACAGAAGATCCGTCGACTGAAGCCCCAGAGACAACTACCGTGGTTCCAGAAGATAGTACAACAGCTTTCCCAGATTCTTCGACTGAACCTGCAGAGACAACGACGATAGAGGATTCCACCACAGATGCAGACGAAACTACCACAGAAGATCCGTCGACTGAAGCCCCAGAGACAACTACCGTGGTTCCAGAAGACAGTACAACAGCTCCCCAAGATTCATCAACTGAACCTGTGGAGACAACGACGATAGAGGATTCCACCACAGCTGCAGACGAAACAACCACAGAAGATCCGTCGACTGAAGCTCCAGAGACAACTACCGCGATTCCAGAAGACAGTACAACAGCTCCCCAAGATTCATCAACTGAACCTGTGGAGACAACGACGATAGAGGATTCCACCACAGCTGCAGACGAAACTACCACAGAAGATCCGTCGACTGAAGCTCCAGAGACAACTACCGTGGTTCCAGAAGACAGTACAACAGCTCCCCAAGATTCTTCGACTGAACCTGTGGGGACAACGACGATAGAGGATTCCACCACAGCTGCAGACGAAACTACCACAGAAGATCCGTCGACTGAAGCCCCAGAGACAACTACCGTGGTTCCAGAAGACAGTACAACAGTTCCCCAAGATTCTTCGACTGAACCTGTGGAGACAACGACGATAGAGGATTCCACCACAGCTGCAGACGAAACTACCACAGAAGATCCGTCGACTGAAGCCCCAGAGACAACTACCGTGGTTCCAGAAGATAGTACAACAGCTTCCCCAGATTCTTCGACTGAACCTGCAGAGACAACGACGATAGAGGATTCCACCACAGATGCAGACGAAACTACCACAGAAGATCCGACGACAGCAGCTCCAGAGACAACTACCGTGGTTCCAGAAGACAGTACCACATCTTCCCCAGATTCTTCAACTGAACCTGCGAAGACAACGCCAATAGAGGATTCCACTACATCTGCAGACGAAACCACCACAAAAGAGTCGTCAACTAAACCGCCAGAGACCACTACCGGAATTCCAGAGGACAGTTCTACAACTTCGCACTATACTTCGACTGAACCTGCGGAGACAACGACGACAGCTGATTCCACCACAGCTAAACAAGAAAGTACCTCGACGGAAGCTCCAGAAACAACTACCCAGCATTCTACACTGATTCCAGAAGACAGCACAACAGCTTCACAAGATTCTTCGACTGAACCGTCAAAGACAACTTCGACGGAGAGCTCGACAAGTACAGCATATACTGAGTCTACGTTTCCTAGCTCTGAAACAAGTTCTTCTTCTGCAACCACGGATTCTACGTTGCCACCATTTTCTTGTAAAAGCGGAGATCCTTTTCTGCCGCACCCAACGGATTGCCATAAATTCATTCAGTGTGGAAATGGAAATGAATATATTTTTAAATGTTCAGGCAATCTGTTTTGGGACTACAAAGCATACCGTTGCTGTGATGATATAACTGTTTGTTATAATACCGAAGAAAATGAGGATCCACAAGAAAAAATCTGCAGTCCTGGAGTAGATTTTATTGCTCACCCGACAGACTGTACCAAATATATTCAATGCAGTAATGGTGAGCCATTTGAACGAAAATGTCCAGATAAACTGTATTGGAACCAAGAATTTAAAACGTGTGATTGGTCAAACACGCACTGCAACTATGAGAGAGCCAGTGAATCGATTTCCTGCGCAGAAGGAACGTTTTTTGAAGTGTTCCCTGGTGATTGCTCCAAATATATCAAGTGTTTCGGCACGAGGAGAGTTGCGATGAACTGTAATTTAGGACTTTACTGGAACCCCCTTAAAGCAATATGTGAAAAGTCGAAGCGATTCTGCCAATAAATAAAAGTATTTAAGATATTTTATAATTTCATTGAAATATTAAAAAACTAATAGTTTCATTTATTACAGAGTTCAATCAGGTAGGACACATTCATTGAACGTTGAGACAAAGACCCGAAAAAGAAGAACATTGTAATGTTTGTATTGTTGCTAAAAGTTTTCTGAATTAATAAAGCGATGGAAATTATATACAAAAATCTCTGAAACGTTTCCATTTCAATTAGTCTGTTTAAGATGTTCTGTATAGATTTTCTTTTTGGCAGCCGGCAAATTTATTTCAATATGCATAACCACTTTGAACATTTATTTATACCCATTTAGCATTCAAATTAAAGGTATATACAATTTACAAACAGCTGGCACAAGCATAAGTGTCTGCTTTATTTTATATCCACCTTGTGTTAGAATAGAAATATGTTTAAATATATCCCCAACATTGGAGATATAAATTTGGTTCGGAAATTAGAAGCACAGGAATGCCCAAACGGTATCCGTATAGTCGAAAGCTTTGATTCGAAAATTCCTACGCATTTTTTCTTGATCTTATCAAACTAGGCTTTAATTAAAAATATTACTAGCCTTGAAACATACCCCATACAGTCAGTCGTTGGGCCTTTAAAAAATTAAAAATTTAATGCTTGACTTCAATTCGAACACATGGCTTGTTAGAAGCTTTCAGAGATAAGAAAATAACCGGACTCAACATTGGATGGGGGCTTGAAAAGTCTGATCTATATATAGATATGACGATGGACTGTCTAACCACAGAGCGAAGCTAAATATTTAGTTTCAAAGGTTATCAAATCAAATCACTTCCGTCGGAACCAAAATAAAGCCTCTCGCCAATAAAATAGTTTCCTTGGGAATTGGAAGCAAGAAATATACGCTTACCAGACGCGAAAAGACCAAGACAAATAAAGAATATGAGCCGAAGTAGGGACACACTTGAACATGTATCTAAGAGATATACAATTGCGTATCTTTATATGCTAATAAATGCCAGCACATTTCCTTAAAATGGGTCAAAAGTCTCCCCCATCCGTTAGCGAAGACGATGATGTTGTAATGCCCATAGAAACTCATTCGCCGACGGGGAGGGCATCGCTTCCCCTTCCATCGCCAGGCGACCAAGTGATCGATTGACACGATCAAAGCGCTGATACGTAATGGAATAGACACTCGAATGAATGGCACTGGCGACGAGCTCCAAGCTCGGAGCTCGTAGCTCGTAGCTCGCAGCTCACAGCTCTAAGTGCCTTGGTCCGTCCCAGAGGGGTGGGCTGTGTGTGAGTGTGTGCGATAAGGCAGATACCAACAGGCTGAGGTTGTGTGAGTCCTACATAAATATTCATGCTGCTGCTGGCTAAATGCAAATGTATTGGAAATTGCTCGCCTTCAATGAATTTGAGTTCTACTCAAGCTCTAGAGTTTTGATGCTCGGATAGGCCAGCGTTATTCGCAATCCAGCAGTTGTCGCGATCGGAAGCAAATCGGAAAATCTCCCTTGGAATCCTAATACAGGCGAAGAAGTATGTGCGTTTGAAAGAATACAATCCGAGCAAGGATTCACCAGTCAAATATATTGGATAAAGGATCAATACAAAATAATACGCTAATATCATAAAACCAGTGAAATAAAGTAGTAAAATTCTAGTGAACTAGTTAAGCTTCCAAATACACCTGTGTTGTGAAACTTCATAAAAGGATATTTTATAAATAATCCATTGAGTGTGTGCGAAGAAATAATGCTTTAAACAATTTTATAATTATACGACGGAGACCATAATATATATTTAAGAGCGATACAAAGGTCACTAAAAGAAAAACAAACTAAAGCTTTGGAAAGTGTATAAAGACATTAGTCTAAATTCAACTTATATAACAAATAATATTAATTAATTAATTAATATATATATATATTATTATTTGAAATTGTTCAGTATGTAAAATAACATGTTCTTCGAAAGATATGCCAGGACAATACATATGCTTTACTTTCTTTATAATTGATTTGTTCTCAAGAAAAGGAAAAAAACTATCAATTCAATTGATATAAGCCAGCTTGAGTGATTACATCATCGCTGAATCTTAAAATGTACCAACGATTTTTTGTTTTTTGGCATTTAGCAGAATCTTGTGTGCCCATTTAAAATAAAAGTGATAACCCCTGAGTGTGACAGACAGACCATGTTGAGAGAAGGAGTATAGCTAACAAAATGTGTTGATAATACATTTTTATTTCATTTCTCAGTTTGCTGGTTGTGTTGAGACAACGTCGTCGCATTTCGATTGGATTCAGAATTTGATTTATTGAAATGTTGCCCTTTCGCTGGGGCCTGCTACTTGGCGTCATGCTCCTCGTGACATGCGCAAATGGAGCTGCCATCGTAAGTGTCAAAATTGTTAATGAATCCGGGGAGTCTGTGGTTGTGTGTATATTCATGCATGAATGGCTGAATAGAACTAGAGTAGTTCAATGCAAATGAACTCGGTACGAACTGAAGGCGATAAGACCTAATTTGACCAAGGTCAGTTTTCAGAATTGGGGACACACACAGACAACACATGTTAATTGTTGGGTGATAGAGCTGACATTAGCATTGAACTTAAATTGTTTGAATTATTTCCAGGAAAAATCACTAGCAACCGAAGACGAGGCTTCTAATGTGATCGATCTGCAGAGAGAAAAGAGAAGCGGCAGAGGCTAGTAAGTAGACAAGTAGTAACCAAGGGATGAGAGAAATGAGTGGACTTTCCTTCTTCCCAGTTCTAGGGGACAGACACAGTCTCAGTACTTAAACTTCGGTAAGCCCGAGGAAGATGGTAAGGCGGAGGCAGAGGCCACCGAAAATGGATCTCGCTCAACTGTCTGTAAGTCTAGCTTAGTGTCCTTCTTGCATGAGAACCTTATTTATTGTCTTCCTGTTTCTCAGCTGGCACCCATGGCATGGGTCAGGCCCAGAGTCAGTTCTCATCAGGAGACTGCAATGGATGCGCTGGCTACCAAACAGATTACCCTTCCTCTGGCAGAATACTAGACGCCAGTGGATCCGGTGTTGCCGGTAGACCCGATACTATTATTAGCTTACCAAGCGGAGGTAAGAAATCAGATCGTCTGCCTTATCTTCTTAATATATTAAATTTTTGAAAACAGGTGCTCAGGGCGTAGCCGGTGGGCAGCCAGGTATCAGTGGTCAGCCAGGATTTGGTGGACAGTCAGGAACTGGTGGACTACCTGCATATGGGGGACAGCCGGGAATCGGCGGACAACAGGGTATTGCTGGTGGTCAACCAGGATATGGAGGTTTATTTGGCGGACAACCTGGAGATGGTGCAGGTACACAAGCCGGAATTGGTGGACAACCTGGTGTGGGCCAAACAGGTACTGGTGACAATCAACCCGGATACGCAGCTCAACCTGGAGCTGCGGGAAAGACAGAAGGCTCTGGAGGACAACCCGGATACGGAACTCGACCTGGCGCTGGTGGACAATCCGGAGTCGCTGAAGGACAGCCCGGATATGGAACTCAACCTGGAGCTGGTGGACAGCCAGCTGGTGGACAATCAGGAATTTCTGGAGGACAGCCCGGCTACGGAACCCAACCTGGAGCTTCTGGACAGCCAGGAATTTCTGGAGGACAGCCAGGATACAGAACACAACCCGGAGTCTCTGGAGGACAACCAGGTTACGGAACTCAACCTGGAGCTGGTGGACAGACAGGAATCTCTGGTGGACAGCCTGGATACGGAACTCAACCTGGAGTCTCTGGTGGACAACCAGGTTACGGAACACAACCTGGAGCTGGTGGACAGACAGGAATCTCTGGAGGACAGCCTGGTTACGGAGGTCAGCCTGGAGCTGGTGGACAGACAGGAATCTCTGGAGGTCAGCCCGGTTACGGAGGTCAACCCGGAGCTGGTGGACAGACTGGAATCTCTGGAGGACAGCCCGGTTACGGAGGTCAACCCGGAGCTGGTGGACAGACCGGTTACGGAGGTCAACCTGGAACTGGTGGACAGACTGGAATCTCTGGAGGACAGCCCGGTTACGGAGGTCAGCCTGGAGCTGGTGGACAGACTGGAATCTCTGGAGGACAGCCTGGTTACGGAGGTCAGCCTGGAGCTGGTGGACAGACTGGAATCTCTGGAGGACAGCCCGGTTACGGAGGTCAACCTGGAGCTGGTGGACAGCCCGGTTACGGAGGTCAACCTGGAACTGGTGGACAGACTGGAATCTCTGGAGGTCAGCCCGGTTACGGAGGTCAGCCTGGAGCTGGTGGACAGACAGGAATTTCTGGAGGTCAGCCCGGTTACGGAAGCCAACCTGGAATTTCTGGAGGGCAGCCAGGATACGGAACCCAACCTGGAGCTGGTGGACAGACTGGAAACTCTGGAGGACAGCCCGGTTACGGAGGTCAGCCCGGCTACGCAGGTCAGCCTGGAGCTGGTGGACAGACGGGAATTTCTGGAGGACAGCCAGGATACGCAACTCAACCTGGAGTCTCTGGAGGACAACCAGGTTACGGAACTCAACCTGGAGCTGGTGGACAGACAGGAATCTCTGGAGGTCAGCCCGGTTACGGAAGCCAATCTGGAATTTCTGGAGGACAGCCAGGATACGGAACCCAACCTGGAGCTGGTGGACAGCCCGGTTACGGAGGTCAACCTGGAACTGGTGGACAGACTGGAATCTCTGGAGGACAGCCCGGTTACGGAGGTCAGCCTGGAGCTGGTGGACAGACAGGAATCTCTGGAGGTCAGCCCGGTTACGGAAGCCAATCTGGAATTTCTGGAGGACAGCCAGGATACGGAACTCAACCTGGAGTTTCTGGTGGACAACCCGGTTACGGAACTCAACCTGGAGCTGGTGGACAGACAGGAATCTCTGGAGGACAGCCAGGATACGGAACTCAACCTGGAGTCTCTGGTGGACAACCCGGTTACGGAACTCAACCTGGAGCTGGTGGACAGACAGGAATCTCAGGAGGTCTGCCCGGCTACGGAGGTCAACCTGGAGCTGGTGGACAGACAGGAATCTCTGGAGGACAGCCAGGATACGGAACTCAACCCGGAATCTCTGGAGGACAGCCAGGATACGCAACTCAACCCGGAGTTTCTGGAGGACAGCCCGCGTATAGAAGTCAAACTGGAGGTGTTGGACAGCCAGGCTACGGAACTCAACCTGGAGCTGGTGGACAGACTGGAATCTCTGGAGGACAGCCCGGTTACGGAGGTCAGCCTGGAGCTGGTGGACAGACAGGAATCTCTGGAGGTCAGCCCGGTTACGGAGGTCAGCCTGGAGTCCCTGGAGGACAGCCCGGATATGGATCTCAGCCTGGAGTCTCTGGAGGACAGCCCGGATATGGAACGCAACCTGGTATCTCTGGAGGACAGGCCGGCTACGGAACTCAGCCCGGAGTCTCTGGAGGACAGCCCGGATATGGATCTCAGCCTGGAGGACAACCCGGTTACGGGTCTCAACCTGGAATCTCAGGAGGACAACCCGGATATGGAACTCAGCCGGGCTACGGAGGCCAAACTGGAGTTGGCGGACAACCAGGATATGGAACGCAACCTGGAATTGGTGGTCAGACTGCAGGCGCTGGCGGACAACCTGGAATTAGTGGGCCTGGAGGTTATGGCACGCAGCCAGGTGCTGCAGGTACGGGAGGCACCGGTTCTGGTCAACCTGGTTACGGACCGCAGACAGGAGCACAAGCGGCACTGCCTGGTGCCGGCAGTCAGATTGGAGCTCCGGGCCGTTATACGGCAGGAACAGGTGTGGTTCCTGGTGCCGGTGGTGTTGGAGGTGGCGTTGGTAAGTTCAAGCTACTTAAAAGACTTGGACAAGTTTAATTTTAATTAATTACAGGTGTTCCTGGTTCTGCTGGTGTTGGGGGAGTTGACGACGCCTTCTCCCAGGCAGAATCGACAATTGGAGACGGACAGGCCTCAGCAAGTGCTCAGGGTAAAAAGAACGGTGGAACAGCAAAAACCCAGGTGTCTGGCACCTACAGCTCGGGCGGTACCTTCAGTGCCAGTGCGATGACCTCGGATGCGGATCGGGCGGCCAGTGCTCAGGTGACAGGAAACGCTGACGGGGCCGTAAGTCAGTCACAGGGCTCGGGCGGTCCCGCTCAGTCACAGGCGCAGGTACAGGTGGCCAAGGACGGCGGCACCAAGGCCTCCTCTCAAAGCGGAGGCATTATCCAGCAGAGCCAGAGCGAGGTGCACGCCAACGACAAGGGTGGCCTGGCAGACGCCCAGTCGAGCGGACCTGGCCAAACGTCTTCCCAAGCACAGATCGGCTTCCGTCCTGGTCAAGATGCAAATGTGCCTGCGGCTAATGGTGGCGGCCAGGCTTCATCCTCTTCCGGTGCCCTCTCTAGTCAGAGTAGCTCACAGATTCATGGAACCTCCAGGTAACTCCATACAACGTGAACTCTTTAACAGTTTATTAATCGGATTTTAATCATAGTTTTGGCGTTTCATACCATGGAGCCGCACAGTCTGCATCGGGAACCAAGGAGCAAGTGGCTTCTTACAGAGAACAAAACCGAGAACTGTTTAACACCATCAGTCAGTTTGGAAACAATGGCAATGCGTGAGTACCTCAAGAGGTAGCGTTAATGAAGGGAATAGCTTTAATATTCTATCATATTTGCAGTGTTACCGACCGTGCTGATGCTGTATATAGCGGACCAGGACCAGCGCTTACTGATGACTCCGAACGATTGCCCGAGCTGCAGCTCAAGTCCACAAAACCCAAAGAGGAAACTGGCAAGGACGACAATAAGCAGGACCCGGCGGAGCCTAGTCAGTACGAAGACGATGACGATACCGAGCCGGATGAGTATGAAGATGATGAGTACTATAACGAAAAGCCAGTCAAGTTGGAGGAAAGCCCCAAGCCGGTGAGCTTGGTAAAGCCAGAGGACGCTGCTGCACCACAGATCTTCGCACAGTCTTCGCCCTCGCAGACACAAAAGGCCGCAGTGGTACCAGCAGCAGGTGAAAAGTACCAAGTGGTCCAGAAGCAGAACGGTAAGGTCAATACCTACACCGTACCCTCGACTACCGAGGCCATACCACCAGGGTTCCGAGGCACTGTCAACGTGCAAAAGAAGTTCCACACGAAGGCCCTGGAGCTGCACCCCACGAACAAGGTAGAAATCAGTGCTGACACTGACGGTGAGGGCCCGATACGTGGCGATAAGCCAGCCCCACGTGCTCCAGACAGCTATGTCACCGTCACCAAGTCGGTTACTGGCAGCATGGACAACAGCAAGAACCCGCCGCAGGAGAACAAGAACTTCCAGTCCACGTACTACACCAAATCATCGACGTGCGGCTACTTCACCTTCTCGTGCAACATTGTTTACGGTGCGAACGGTAGAAGCAAAATCTGCCGCCCAAAGGCACCGGCCAACGGCAAGTGCTAGAGGAGAAGCACAAGCAACAGACCTTGACCACCCCACCCATATTATAGTAGATCAGTTCCAAAGGGGCTCAATTGTAGAACAGCTTAACTAACTGCCATCTACAAACACCTATTTGTATTTTGATGCAGCGTGTTTATAAGCATTTAAGTGTTTTTCGCAAATAATTTTAGACTTTCACTGCCATTCTTTAAATATTTTGTACGTTTTGCAACTGTAATTAATATTTAATAACAAACCACAAACAAAGAAAATAAAATCATGTTCTTAATGGTTAAACACAAATTTTGTCGCAGGTGAGTAGGCGAGAGTTCCAGAAAAGATACTGTGGACACGTCTTTACGAACGGAAGGTAATCGCAGTGAATAAAGCGGGTGCAGTCACCTGGGTATGCCATCAGCTGGCCGATCTTCTTGTCACATATTACCTCTAGGTTGAGAGTTTCATTGTTAGGCCTCGGATAATCAGTGAAAGTGCAGCCGGCTAACGATTGTATTTCGCATCGCTGCAGTTGATTATTCCAGTGAAAGTTCGGCGGGCAGCTTAACAAGGTCTTTTCGTAATAGCGATGACAGTCGTTGGGATACGGAAGCCTTACCACAGTCAGCGCCATAGAGATCCCACAGCAAAACACATATAGTAAGATGGTCAGCGAAATTCGAAAAATCACTAATTAAAATGAGAAATGTTACTAATGCTATTCTTACTAATTGCTTACTAAATGGGTTTTGGTTATACTTTTTCCTGCACTGCGATAACTCTCCGCCAGAGCTAATCTTTTGAAATGAACACTGCGATCGTCGTAGTATTTATATATACGTGGTAATCACAATATCCGTGGTAATCACAACGAAAGTATTGACATATTGATACCAAGAGTACATTAAATTATTGACTTTTTATATATCTGCCTCGATCAGGTGGATTTTCAAATGGAAATATATCTGTTTAAAGTCAGGAATTCTGCAAGCAAGATGCGTTCAAATAATCAAGAGATTGATTACTTATACTTTACCAGTATTAAATGTACTTCCCCTGAAGATGTTCTGGCTACTGTGAGGAATTGAACATTGAGTTATCAGTGTTTACCCTGCCATTGAAATGATCTTTGTTTAGATTATCAATCTGAATTACCTGGATGTAAGGTTCAGCAGAGGTTCTTTGTTTAAGGAGAACTGCCCAAGGACAGTATCGCGATAAGGTTAGCTCAGCAAAATCTGAGTATAAAAAGCCGGCGAGATCGTGTAAAAATTCACATTTCAACGAGCTCATCTCTTTACGCAATCAAAAGTAAGCAATTGTCCAAGGCATTGAAATTCCTGTAATATTAATATACCATATAATTTAAGTGATGCGAGGACCAGCTTTTCTTCTCTTGGCTTTAATGGCTACCTTGTCCACTGTTAAGTGTCAGCAGTACTCTGTGATAGTAAGTAATTTTTGGAATACATCCGTAAGCCATATCTGAGAGCACATCCTTCTTCAAGCCTTCCGTGCCGATTCCAAGATGTCCACTGCCGGACGATGTCAATCATGTTGTAATGCTGCCATATACCAATGACTGTCGCAAGTACTACACCTGCCAAAACGGCCAGGCCTATGAGCACCAGTGTCCACCAAACTTGTACTGGAGCCAGTTGACCTACCGCTGCGACCGCAAGGAGTACTCCAACTGCCAGCCCAACGAGCTGGCCAATCCTATCAACCCAGTGCAGTATAGCTCATATCCCGGAGACTGTAGTCGCTTCTACATTACGAGCGTCCTTCGCTGCGAAACGAACCTGCAATGGAGTGACCAATATCAGAGTTGCGTAGCCCCTCAGTTTTCCAGCTGCGGTCTCGTAGCTCCAGTACCTCCGGTTGCTCCAGTGCCTACTGTAGCTCCTACATGGCCCAACAGTCCTACCGCTGCTACTCCGCCTACTTTTAACGAACCTATTACGGATTCCGCACCCCTGCCAATTGATCCAAATGCTGTGTGTGGAAACAGTTTGTCCAATGCCTACATTCCATATCCTGGAGACTGTCATAAGTTTATCCTATGTGGACAAACTGCAACAGTGCTGAAATGTCAGGATAACTTGTATTGGAATCCCAGCACTCAGTCGTGCAATGTATCAAGCGCTGGCTGTCAGTCCCGCCAGTAAAACTAAAAAGGATTCAACTCTTGATGAATAATTTGAATATTTGTATTATTTTACGTATATCAATAAAGTTGCATTCCATTAAAAATCAATACCAAAGCTTGCAATCGACCTAAGAGTCCGATGAAAGAACCCATGGTCAAGTGAAAGAAGGCCAACTCCTTTGAGCTCACAGCCAGCCAATTGGGAATCCATACAGATAAGATCCGTGGGACTGAATTCTTCATTTTCTGGACAAGCATAGCCAACTGGGATGGGATCTTGGCACACAATGTACTTGCTGCAATTGTTAGGATAAGGAACCAGAGTTCCCTCACTCTTATCATCACAAAAGCTGTCCGGCGAAGGTGTCTCCTTAGACTCGGTGGTTGATGTTGGAGGGGCAAGTGTCGTTGTTATTATGATAGAGCAATTTGCATACCACGGCGCCATACACCGTTCCAGGGCGGCACTAAACTCCTGACCAACTACACAGTCGTAGACGACAGGGTATGATTGGTCACAGGCTATAAATTTGGTGCAGTCGTTGGGATACGGAACCAGCTTTCCATCTGGTACTCCCTCACACGGATCTGATTCAATGTCTGGAGTACTTGGGGTTACCACCGTTGTCGAGCTCTTTGTGGTATCAGTAATTGATGGGGTAGTGGAAGTGTAGTTCTCTCGACAAGCGTCTGGTGAAACATCTGGACCACATTCTCCGGTCAGTTTATCGAAAAACTCTCCGATACTGCAAATACCCATCATGTAGGATAAGTCGTCAACACAGCGTATAAACCATTGACAATTCTCTATGTATGACAAGTTTTGGCCTGAATTATTAAAGCAAACCGAAGCATCCGGAGCTGGAGTCGTTAGGCCAGGCGATGTAGTTGTGGTCTCATCCTTGGGGCAGTCACTCGACTCCCACTCTACGCATTTCTGAAGAGCCTCATTAAAGAAAAAGCTTTGCGGGCAGTAAAACGCTATTGGTACAGGCCGAGCACACAATATGTACTTGCTGCAGTCTTCAGGATAGGATGCGTAGTAATCCTCGCTCTTTCCGAAACATATTCCAGAAATATCCGACGGGCTGGTCGTCGTTTGTACGGATGTGGTGCTCGACATTGTGGGGAATGGTGTTGTGGAGGGCGTCGTAGTAGCTTTACTCGTAGACGATTCAGTGGGAACTCCAGATTCCTTACACGCTGTTGGGGACACATCGGGACCGCAATTGCCTGTTTGAGGATCATACCAGCCATTATAAATACAGTTGGCCACGGTGGACTTTCCATTTCCCATGCACAGTATATATTGCTGGCAGTTCGTCACCAGGGGATAAGAAACGCCGAGTTCCTGATTCGCACAAAGATCGTCCGAACTCTGTGTTGTGGCGACTGTGGTGCTGGTACTAAAAGCGTCGAGGCAGGCCGTAGGTGATACATTTGGCCCACATTCACCAGAATCTGGATCGAACCAAGCATTAACCGGGCATTTGGCAGTCGCCGATTGACCGCCACCAAGGCAAAGAAGATACTGCTGGCAGTCGGATTGCAACGGAAAGCTAGCTCCTAGTTCCTGATCCTCGCAGCGATTCTCCTTAACCCCTTTAGTAGTTGTGGTCACAACTGTTGTCAAAGGTGTGGTCGTAATGGTCGTAGAAGTTGTCACAACTTCTCGGCACGCTTCCGGCGAGATATTGGGACCGCAGTTGCCGCTGTTCGGATTAAACCAATTGTCAACGGGACACGGAAAAATGCTGTATGAATCGTTGCCCCAGCAGTAATAGTACTGCTGACAATTTAGAGTGTCCGGAAACATAGCACCGAGCTTTTGGCCCACGCACTCTGTGAAGGCCTCCTCCGTAGTCGGTGTTGTGCCTTGTCCATCTTGGGTAGTCCGATCACCATAACACCACACATTATCTTTGAAGTCGCAAATTTTCAAATCGGGATTGAAAAGCATCTCTCCTGGACATCGATACTCTTCACTTTGCCCATTCAGACACACTATGAACTCGTCACAGCTCTCAGCAGAGGGAAGTATGGTATGATTGGTCTCACCCCGACAAGGATTGTAAGGGTATGGCAACGGAGTGCAATCCACGGCCTCCGGTGTATCGCAAATGTGCAGAGGCGTGTTGAAAAGTTTTCCGTCGGGGCAAAACTCCAGATCAGCACATGAATCGTTGCACAATATATATGCAGTGCAGTCGTAGGGATAGTCATAAAATCCATTCGGTAAGGAGGCACAAAAAGAGGAATCCATTTCCAAGGCGGTTAGATTTGAACAACAGTCGCCATAACTTGCTGCCAAGAGCCAACTAATAAGGATGAAAAACTTCCTGGCTATAAAAAGAAAAAACCAGTCTTACTCTCTTTAAACAATATTCACTTGGAAGTAAGGAGTGTTTACCTGGCATTGTCTGCGTTTGTCCACAAAGAAATTCTATTAAATGTTTTTTTATATTTTCAGGTAAGCGCGTGTGCTAATGGTTCTACGGTATGAAATTAACTGAGTTCCCACTACATTTTTGGTAATTCTTAAGCGGAAATATTTGACAAACGTCTGCCAATCAAACCTACGTTAAGAGTTTCTTCTTCGCCGATAATGACTAATACCAATTGATAACACACAACTAGAAGCTCAGTGAAAAACATCAAATTTTTGTGAAGAAAATAGACAATAGGTTTATTAATAATGACCGATGATAATCTGTCCGCACTTGTTTTCTTTCCAATTAGTTTTAGTCAGATATCAGAGAAATACAATTAGCCGACACCTATAAGCATTCCTTTTCTAGGCAACGCCGGACACCCCATAGGGTCTTACCTACTTTTAGGCTCCGCAAAATAAAGTGAACCATGGAACATTCATGTTTTTGACTTTGTTATTTTCTTCGATGACACCGAAGATGGAACTTATAGAAGTTGCAATAATAAATAATAGCTAATTAATATGTAGAATAATAAAAGAATATTTAAAGATTAAAAACAATGCTTTTCTTTGATGGTGCCACCCCAAGTGGTCTTTAACCTGGGCACACGTACATATGGATGTGTGTACATATCTCTCACTAAATACGTATATAGTACATACAATGTCATGTTTTTATCAGACCTTACATATGTTTTATAAGAAACCCTTATCAATTCCCAGTAAGAAAGTGTAGATAGTACTCGTACTCGAGCACCTATCACATCTGATCGATACAATCGAATGTTGAACACTTTACATATTGGCAAATCATGCAAATTTCTCATCTATGATAGTCTATAAAAACGACGTTCAATGAATGGAAAGTTTCAGTTCAATTAAAGACTCGATAGCGACAATATGAAGCTTTTAGGACTGCTCTTGGCGATTTGTACACTCCAAGAAAGAACATTGGCACTATCTCAAGTATGTAGGAAGAACCTTACCAAGCCATTCAATTTAGTAAAGCTTCCTTTTATAGGATGGATTTTCGTTTAAAACTACAATTTGCGAGGGCAAGAACGGTGGACTCTTGCCCATCTTTGGAACGTGCTCCGGATATTATGTGTGCGCGGATGGAAAAGCTGTGGTTGGATCCTGCGACCAGGGTACCTTGTTCAATCCACTAACTTTGCACTGCGACAAAGCCGATATGGTGGAGTGCATCTTTGATGCCAAGGATAACGAAAGCAGCGACGAATCAAGCTCAGATAGCGAGGAGGACGAGGAGGAGACTCTCCAAACTGCTGCTCCTCCAGTGACGGTTAAACCTACAAAGCGTCCTGCAGTCGAGGAGACTGAACTTTCGGATATATCCAATAGAATGTGCATTGGCAAAAAGGACGGTGTAATGATTACCAAAAAGGGATCTTGTCGGGAATACTATGTGTGCAAGGCGAAAAAGCCCCGTCTTCGGTCCTGTGCTGGCCAACAGCACTTCAGTCCAACGCGACGAATTTGCATGAAGGCGTCGGAAGCCAAGTGTTCCGTCAGCGGCCAGGAGATCAATATGTTTGACAAGCCTGCCCTCACGGCGGGACTGTGTCCAGAGGCGCAGGAGAACTCGCTGGCTGCACATCAGAGCGATTGCGGCAAGTTCCTTCTCTGCAGCAACATGATGTTCCTGGTCATGGATTGTCCCTTGGGTTTGCATTTCAATGTCGCAACCTCGCGCTGCGACTATCCCAAGATAGCCGACTGTCAAGCGGATAAAAAGGAAACCAAGAATAAAAAGAAGTCCAAAAAGAATGACCGTAGGCCCAAGGCCCGTGTGTTGTAACTCAACCATTCGAAACCCATAATTACAAGTCGGATATTAACCAACCTCTGTTGTTGTGTTACCTTTGAATATTCTAATAAATATATATGTGCATATGCATATGTATTTAGCTACATACAAATACAAATATTGGCATTAACAAAAAAATCTACGATCTTCCACACTTTAAAGTTAAAATACTTAATTAAATATTTCGAGGGTAGTAGAATTTGGTTAGAAATGTACTTACATATCAATGTACATATACATACATATATGTACATACATAACATCACATTTTCTGTTATTGTAATACATACAAAACTGCGCTTATTGGAAAACAATGTTAGCTTACATACATATGAATGTATGTACGTACATATGTTTATGTATGTCCATGCACATGGAGTAGATCACCGTTTTTTTTGCATATGTATTCACAATCACTTTAAAACTTTAATTCCGTTGTACAGTAAGTAGTATTTCTTAAATATGTATACACAAACAAACATACAAACACAACTTCGTCAAATAACACAAACAAAAAATATGCACTTAATCCATGTCACGGCCCGGCTTATTTCATGTATTTACAAAACGCACGATGTTAATAACTTTAAAAACAATTCTATTGTGTACCGCGTATACTTTTATCAAGTCTGAAACACCTTTTGAAGGTTTTGAAAAATTAAACATCGCGTCGCTTGCAATTCGCGGTTTTACTAAATTCCACAACACAGTCTGTTATTTTTTTCTTTGGAAAATAGTGATGACAAATAGCTTCATACGACATGCATATTTACTTATTGTCATTGGAAGAGATTAATCGATTTTTTTATCGCCCAATCGATGATTTTTTAGTAGACTACCAGTCCACAATATTTGAATTGGAGCATTCCACAAACATGGATGCAAAACAAATGGAAACAAAAAAGCATTTTCTTAAACTGAATTGTTCGTATGTAGCTTAATAATTTAGTTACGCAATTCAGTTTATAGCCGAGTATATATGTATGTATCTACTTCTATCAAGAGGAGAGCAGATTTTTTTGGATTTTGAAATGATTTTTTAATATAAGTATTCATGAAAAAATACATACATATATCGCTTTATATTTAAAGTAAAGATACGAATTATATTTTGTTTTTACATTAAAGCTGGTTATTTTTGTCAGCGATAATACATTTGTAAGTGCGTTCCCCGATAAATTAATGTATGGACATACATACATATTTTCTATACAACAAATATTACAGAAGAATTTATCCTTAACACAAACGATCCAACTTTGAATTTTAACTATTTTCCCAAAATATTAGTCTCTTATTATGCTTGTACATATGTTATACAGTCATAACCATTTTTAATGTCTCGCGAAGTTGATTGATTTTAAGTTAAATTTTACTCTTGCTCTTACTCGAAATAAGCTGTGATCTACTACAAGTACCCATTGGAAACATAAAAACCACTGAAACTGCGCTGCTTAAAACGTATTTATTGAGACATTTAGCATTTAACATTGTCGGCCCAATCGCAAGTCTTGAGCTGTTCATTAAACACGAGTCCGCTTGAACAGCTAAAGTCCACCTCGCACTCGCACTGGCAGACAACATACGCCGAGCTACACGCGTCTGGATCGGCAAACATGGTTCCATCTTTCTGGCCAACACAGCGTCCGTGACTCTCACAGTAGGTTCCCGAGGGTCCGGCGCTGGGACCGCTGGGCGGGGCAGACCCATCATCGCACTCGACGTTCTCGGGGTAGTCGCAGCCTCCCGAATTCACGTTAAATTGCAGATTGTTGGGGCACGTTTGTTGGACGTACTTGCCGTTGACACACTGGAAGAAGGCCGAGCAGTTCTTCTCCACTGGCCAAATCGAATTGTTGGGAAGATCGCAGCATTCGGGGTCGCAGGTCTTGGGGATGCAAACGTTATCTTTGTCGACAACACACTGCTTCTCTGTGGTGTTAAAGAACATAGTAGCTGGGCACTTCATGGCAACATAGTTGCCGTTAACACATTGCAAGTATCCGGCACAATCCGCCGGGTTTGCCGTTATGTTGCCCTCCGTGCATGATGGGGTGCCATTGCACTCCCCGTTGTCTATCTCGCAGATCTTGGTCTTATTATTCCAGTACTCCCCATCAGGACAGGACATGGTAACATACTTTCCACCTGCGCAAATTTGGTACTTGGTACAGTCGCCGGAAGGTTCTGGCTTCTTGCTTCCCTCGGTACAGTTGACACAAACTCCATCAGTATCCGGAACGCAGGTAAGTGTTTTGTTATCGAAATAAGCATTCTCAGCACACTTCTTACTAACGTAGCTTCCGTTCGAACACACCAGATAACCTGCGCAATCCGTGGGATCATACTTTAAGTCTCCCTCCGTGCACGATGGACTGCCATTGCACTCTCCGTTGTCCTTCAGACAGGTTTCCAAGGTGCTGTTCCAGTAATCACCAGATTCGCAGGACACAGTTACGTACTTTCCACCCGTACAAATTTGGTACTTGGTACAGTCGCCGGAGGGTTCTGGCTTCATGCTTCCCTCAGTACAGTTGACACAAACTCCATCAGTATCCGGAACGCAGGTAAGTGTTTTGTTATCGAAATAAGCATTCTCAGCACACTTCTTACTAACGTAGCTGCCGTTCGAACACACCAGATAACCTGCGCAATCCGTGGGATCATACTTTACGTCTCCCTCGGTGCACGATGGACTGCCATTGCACTGTCCGTCGTCCTTCTCACAAACCTTATTATTTGCGTTCCAGTATAGTCCGGATTCACAAGATTGAGACACATACTTTCCGTTAACGCATATCTTGTATTTTGTGCAGTCGTTGAGGTCGGCCTCCTTGCTTCCTTCAGTACAGTTAACGCAAACTCCGCAGGTGTCGGGAATGCACTCAGTCACATTGAAGTAGTATCCATCGGGACAGCTCTTGATCACCACGGATCCGTTTACGCACTCCAGATACCCGGCGCAATCATCGGGATTATCCTCGATTTCCCCGTCCACACACGTCGGTGGGTTGCACTCTCCATTGTCATCAACGCAGTCTTCTATATCCGAGTTCCAATACATTCCGTTTTCGCAGGACTTCGAAACGAATTCGCCATGGCAGCACACACGATACTTGGTGCAATCATCCGGGTCGACTTCTGTCTCGCCGTCCGTACAGCACTCTGCATTCAAAGATCCCACGAAAAGGGAAAGCGCCAGGAACAGGGAAACCACTAAATAAAAACTTAGGGTCAAAATCCATCCATTGAATGCTCTACCTTTGGTGCTTACCATTGTGCCTAGTTTTGAATTGAGCCATCTTGGCACTCCGCATATCGAACGTTCACTGATGTGTCTTCGCTCGATATCTGCTTTTATATTTACCGGCAATTAAAATAATGAAATGCCTTTTCCTGCTTTGCAGCATGTGCCTGTGATAGTAGGAAACCATTCTTGATATTATCAGCATATATTTACAGTAGTTATACATGCAATCGATATTGTCACTATTTATATCACTCATCGTGAATCGACAATCCGTGAACTCCCTGAGTGCAAAGAGAAATTGTTTTGATGTAGCCTTTGCTGCTGTTGAAGTCCCACAAAATAAGATATCTGCACCTGACCCATTCCTCTTAGGGAAATTGGTATTTATAATCGCTCTCGTATTGACCGATAGGCCGCAGCTGCTGGACTGTGCCCACCGCAAGGCTGATTATAATGATTTATAAGCCCCCCATTGTTTCATTAATAAATGAGACCAGATATGGCTTTGATAATGATTTGCTTTATTCTGCAATAGGTCAGTTAGAGAGTGCATGTGACATCACTAGCGTAATTGCAGGTCAACTTCGTTTCGTCCCAGTACAATCCATCTGGGCACTCCATCTCAACTTCACACTCGCACTGGCAAACAACGAATTGTCCGCAGCTTGTTGTTGAAGGGAAGTAAGTACCTTCGCGCTGGCCCAAACAACGACCGTTACTCTCACAGGATGTTCCAGAGGGTCCGGCGCTTGGACCCGATGGTGGCGTATACTCCCATTCACATTTATAATTCTCTGGATAGACGCACATTTCCTGATCAGGATCGAAGACTAGATTGTTGGGACACCATTGCTCCACGGCGCACTGGAAATTGCACTTGTAGAACGTATTGCACGAGCCATTCACTTGGAAGAGCTCGCCCTCCGGCTGGCCCAGGCACACGGTGCTGGTGCTGTTGCAGGGCACCTCGGGCACATAACCCTCAGGGTAGTCGCACTGATCTGAGGTTGCATTGTAGACAAGGTCATCGGGACAGAGAACCGCTGAGGTACCTGCACCTGATCCGGTCTCAGAGCTGTTCGCCTTGGGCCAGTCACAAACTTTCGCCGTAGCATTGAATGTCAGGACAGGATCACATGGCATGGCAATGGGACACTGGCATTGGCACACAAGGTATCCGTTCGAGTCGGGGTCCGCAAACATCTCTCCATCAGGTTGTTTGTTGCAGACGCCCTGATTGGAGCATGTGGTTCCAGAGGGTCCCTCCACTTCTCCTTCAGCGTCGGCAGTTGGCTCGCAATCCACGTTATACGGGTGATCGCACATGTCCTGCTCCTTGCTAAAGTACAGACCACTGGGACAGCTCATTTCCTGCACACACCCATTGGTGCATTGGATAAACCTGACGCACACACCAGGCATCTCTAGCTTAGTGCCACTCGTCTCCGAGGCGCACTCGGTACGGGGACTGGAGCAATAGGAGGGTACCACGCCTGGACTCGCTGGAGTAGTGTTCGAGGAGTTGCTGCTGTCATCGGGTGTTGTGGTGACTTCTGTGGGATCAGTGGAATCTGGTGGACTGGTAACGGATGACTTGGTGGTGGTGTCCGGACCACAGTCCTCAGTGGTTGTTTCTTCTACTTCATCGATGGGATCTTGGCACTCGTCGGCACAGCAATCGCAGGTACACTGGTCATCCGTTCCAGCAAAGGACGACAGTCCCAGGCAGTTGGCTCGCCACTGAAAGTCGCACTCGCCGAGCTCGCGATTGAAGTGAAGACCGCGCGGGCAGCTACCAATGTTGGACACCTCGCCTCTTTGGCAAACCACAAAGCGAGCACAGTGAGTGGCCAAGGGAAGTCGGGTGCCATCCTCCTCATACAGGCAGACATCCGTCAACTGGGCTACCGCAACTTGGAGACCTCCGGCCAGCAGCAGTAGCGCCCAAAGAGCTAGAATATGGCCGTAGAATTTGATATAGTAAAGCATATTCCGGGACCGGCTCCTCCAGACACTCACCACTGGATTCGGTTCGGCGCATTGTTGTCTGATCGGCTTCCGAATAGTTCAAAATTCGCGAACGACTAAATGGCTAACCTGGCAGAGTGGCAGCATTTAACTGTGCCTCGAGGGCCCCAAATCAGTAGTCAATCTTCTGATAATACCAATCACCATATCAATCTCTCGATTAGTTCACCAACTGATTTGTTTTCGCCGGTGTAATTAGGTGTGCATGTCTTGGTCTCGGGGCGGGATTCGGAAGGCCCTTATCAAGCCCGGCTCCTGCTACACAATAGAGTTCTCATAAAATTTGGCATAGGTCTGCGGATTCCCAACTGTTCAATAGGTTTTTTGGCGCCGCCACCGCCCCGGCGTCTGCCTAATTTATGTTTCTCCGCACACTCCCCGATAAGCACAACACGAATGCCTGCCAAGCCTAATCATTCGCATCGCTTTATTGACACTTGAAATTAAATGACGTTTATTGTCGCTCAAATTGAAGTGGCAGTGTCGCGTACTTTTGAAGCGGATACACCCGATACTTAGGCAGAACAACCTAGTGTTAATGCTCGACTTTGGGATACTTCACAACCGCTAAGGAACTTAAAGCGGAAGGGTAGGCCACAACTGATTCGGTA
Organism: Drosophila kanapiae; assembly: GCA_008042475.1. Lineage (NCBI taxonomy): Eukaryota > Metazoa > Arthropoda > Insecta > Diptera > Drosophilidae > Drosophila > Drosophila kanapiae. Next base: position 105,861 of record VNJM01000021.1, on the reverse strand, counting down.
GAAGATGAGTAGAGGCTATGAAGCACTTAAATTGGAGAGTTGAAGCAGTATTTGATGCTCATTAAGCGTTCAAAGAAGGTTATGTATACATATGTTACTAATATACTCATCAAAGAAATATCTGTTAATATGTAATACCTTTCACATACAAGCATATTTTATTTACAAAGTTAAGCTTACCCCTGTTGACCTTGTCTTTACATTGTAGAATATGTAGGTAGTATTGGCTTTAATAATTTATTTAATATACACATTTATTCGGTCTAGTAGGGTATGCATTTTTCGGGATTGTGATAGTAAAGCACAGTTTTTAGCCGCTATCGAAGATCGGAGGTGTGTCTATGTATACATTTCTATAATTCCTGGAATTGCATGCAATCTCGCCGATTCAAATATTCCGATAACAAAACCATTCACAAAAACACCGAAAAAAGCATTGAACTTGTCATCTAATTTGAGAATGCGTGCATAGTTCAGATACTTTTTTCATAATGAAAAAAATGTATTTCCGCTGTCATTTCAGCCGAGCAGCCGAGATGCGTATGTACTTAGGTATTTGTCACAGAAATGCAATCGGTTCATGACAATTACTGTTATAGGTAGCGAAGAACCAGAAGCATATAGTCCAAGACTGCGGTGAGAGGCTTCCTGCTTGTCGCCTCTCGAGTTGGAATGAAACTCGAGCCAATGCAATTCTAATTATTCAAATGCTAGGCAAGTACGCTTGAATTAAATTACCAAACTTATGGAAACCTAAATGAAAGAAAGAAGAGCAAAAGTTGTGGGTACACTGGGGCCTAGGCACTTGAGTTGGAAAGGCTTAGACTCTTCGGTGTCCATTACACAGTACGCATTGCCCCGGAGACGTTTACTCGTAGGAGGCCATAAGGGGCAACAAAAGACAGCCCAGCGGAAATATGAGTGGATATGCCATCGCAAACACACGCACACATCTTAGGGGACAGCGAGTGTACGGGCTCTGCCAACTCTGTCTATTATAAAAATCTTCTCAGGTGTAACAGGTTTCTCAGATTTAAACTGAGGTCGCAACTGTGTTATACGCAGTCATCATCGGCACTCGCCTTGTCAACGATCGTTAATACGGCTCTCAGTCGGGACCTTTAGTCCAATTGTGACATCAGCGGCAGCAGGATCGCAGAATTCGGAGGAGTGCATATCGAGGACAGTTCGAATCGAAGAACTGAGATCGATTGGTGCATAGATATCAAGGAGACCCACCAATTTAACTCTAGCACCATTCGAAATCAGTGCTTTTGATAAGAACCAATCAGCAGAGTGTCCAAACAATGTGAACAATAACTGTGCGAGCGTTTCAAGAACCACGATTAAACTTTAAAGTCAAGGCTGAAATATATATTAACAAGTTATGAGTGCCAAGTGGCAACCGAGCTGCTAAGAGAAGCCAATGAAATGCAAACGAGAATCTGGCCGGCTCTTCGGGCGACGATCGGAATAAGTGAACCACATAACCGCTTAGTCATCAATGGAAATGCTTTTGTTATCTCTTCCAAGACGAAAAGTGTCGCCAGTCTTTATAATTGGCAACTTTAAATTTGATCTGTGGAATATCTTCCTTTTATGTTAGAATTTGGTATAAAACACCGAGTTTTTGTCGTGATCTCAGTGAAGACGACAACAAAGTTGGGAAAATCCATTTAAAAATATGTCACCTCATACACCAGTAGCTTAACTAGGTCTATTATTTTACCTTATCAGGCCTATAAATAAAATACAAGACATACTCTACCTTAATTGCTCGGTTTATAATATACAATTAATAGTATTCTTATCTTAACATATAGCCATAAAAAGTAGCGCAGTTGGTAGCGAGATATCGTTGTAATTATAAAAATATCTTGTTGTGGACCGATAACAACATTACTCTTACCCTGCCTCCAAATTTTAAATTACCAAGAGAAGAAAGTCGAAATTTGTTTTCCTTGTAAAGAAAGAGTATTGAAAGTGTCAGTAAACTGAACTCAGAAAGTTTATATGTTTCAATTAACAATACAAGTTGCCTAATGCGCTTATCTTTAAAGAACATTATTTCAAGGCCAAATATAGACACTCTCTGGCAAAAGTTTTCATACCAAGCGAATTAAGTTCAATTTCAAGGATCTGTTTTATATTTTTAAGCCCTCTGATAAAGTTTAAATTTAAGTCTAGATTTAAATATTCCGATAGAGTATATATTAAGCTCGCCAATTGTTCGAATTTAAAGACTGCGCTTAGTTTTGGCAGAGGCATAAACTTTTGCCATATATTGTAGGTCACGCCGTCTGAACAAAATTAAATTGACAAAAACCTCTGATCTGACAACAGCGAATCTTATCTCCTTTGGATGTAGTAAATTAATGTCATCGAATCGGGGAAATCAGTGTATATAAAGGCCGAGCAGGCTTTTGCCAAAAGTTAGTTGTATCTATTTTACTGTAGGCGAACTTTAGGTGGAACGTTTTCGAAATGCGAGGTGCTGCCAACGGATTCTTGGGATTGTGACGGATACACTAATATTCATAAATCATTCCAGGACTCTCAGGTTCGTGGTACCTGCTGGCTTTGCTGGTGGCCTCAATGGTTCAATTGAGCACCCAAGCCCTCACACATTACTTGAACACCACGGAGGATATTTGCCGAGATTTCGCGGATGGAGTGAAACTTCGCAAGCCCGGCACCTGTACGGCATGGATAACGTGCCAAAACTTTGCCACCGTCGAGGGTGGAGTCTGTTCCACCGCATCTAAGCCATATTTCAATTTAGAAAACAAAGATTGCTACAAAAAGGTGGACACAACCTACTGCTCCAGCCCGTGCACTGCATCCACTCAGGGTTATGTGGGAAGCACGCTCAATTGTGACAATTGGTATTACTGTGATGGCAAGACACAGATGGGCGAGGGTACCTGCAACGTCGGCCTGAACTTTGATCAAACCACCAAGCAGTGCGTATACCCCAAGGACACGGTCTGTGAAGCTAAGTTCGATATGTGCGATATTGTGCCCGTGGGCGTGCCGTTCCGTGACAATGCCAACTGCAACATGTACTACACCTGCAGCAAGAAATTCGAACTAACGCAGAACATCTGCGATACTGGTCTCTACTACAGTGTGGCACAAGGAAAGTGCATCGAGAAGAAGCTGGTCGTTTGCGATAACCATCCGCTGCCGGATGACGTGTGCGGCACGAAGAAGCTGGCCTACCGCAACAAGTTCGTCGCTGACGGTGCCACCTGCCGTGGCTACTACTACTGCCGGGACCTCGGGTCCGGAGTGCCCGATCCGGAACCGGTCTATCGCCAGTGCGACGCTGACAACTTCTTCAACCAGGAGCGACAGGCCTGTATGCCACGCGAAAGCCAGAAGTGCGCCCACGATCGATGCGATGGCCGACAGGATGGTTACGAAGTGGCCGAGGTCAATGGATGCAGACATTATTATCGGTGCTTGAATGGCCGGGAGGATGGACCAGCTGTGGAATGCCCTGATAATCAATACTTTAATGTCGCAGCCCAAGCGTGCACCGATGCAGAGAAATCGTATGATGCTTGTTCTTAATATGTAACGACCTAGATATAATGGTCTGAAATAAAAGGATGAAATAATCATAATAATAGTGCAATCAAATTTTTATTCTTTTCCAATTCGAAAAGCTGTTCTAAGTTCGTTTTTGTGTGGTTAATAAATCTGGGACAGCCAGAAGTGTCCTTGGGATCGATGCGATGGTCGCACTAAGGGCTACGAGATCGCCGAGGTGTAGGGGTGTCACAATTACTACAGGTGTGTCGACAATAAGGAGAGCGAATTGCTCAGTTGCGGCGTGGGCTATTTTGATGCCGAGACCCAGAAATGCACTTCCATGCGCACTGCCTACAAGGCATGCATCAATAAAGTCCAATAAGCCGCAAACTATGTACATACATGGAAAAGCAAAATAGCTACAACTTAAAACTTTAAACTATCTGTAAGTTACTACACAACTAAACTACCCAGTTTCCTTACAAAAGCTATTTAAAGCTTTTGTTTACACACCTTGTAAGAATTAAAATAAAGAATAAAGATTTTTTTATATAATGCAATTTTATTGGCTCTTTTCGAATATGTTTTGGTTGTTGCGATGAATGGCAATATTTAGAGTTGCATATGAAAACTATCAAAGCAATATGGACACGGAAATATCGATAATAGGCCATGCACTAACTGAAACATTTTTCTAATGTCAAAGCTTGATGGATTGTCTAGCAGATAGACGGTGGAGTGTGAGATTTTAATAAAAATATAAAAAAGTTTGCACACAAATCATAACATTATATACTATCGAAGAAAAACTTTATACGAAATTAATAAATGTTAAATTTATTATCAAAATGCAAATGATTTAATCCAATATAATAATATTGGTTAAGCAAAAATTGTACATATGTGTGATACAATTATGTATGTTGGATTCATGTAACTATATTTTTGGGATCTAATATTTCTTGGACGTTGATACGCTACGGTCAGTGCACTCAAGTGCAACAACAGAATTTTCGATTTTCTTTTGAAAGGAACAGCTGTTTCTTTTATAGATTTGGTCAATCAAAATCTCATAAAAATCTAAACTTAACCTGGAATATTTTATTTATTAGTGCATTGGTAAACTGTTTTTCAAAAAACCCAATCGTTCTCATGGGGTGTGCTTTCAAATCAATAAAGTTGCATTATTGTTCCGATTCCGCATTCCAATTCTGCTGATAAGGTCAGTGTGAACTAGTGAACCAGTTAACCTAAGGACTCCAGTCTTTTGAACTTGCCACATGTCGAAATCGTTACAGTAAATTGCAAATTTCGTAAAAGTCATTTCGAATTTTGCCTTATTCGAGTCGTTTTACAAACTTTGTATACAAAGAAAGAAAGAGGGATTCAGATGGCAGCACAACAAGAACAACAACCACTCCCCAAACTGGACAAAGAGCGCGCCAAGGCGCTAATCGATTATCGCACCAAGCTCTTGGAGCATCGCGAGATCGAGGCCCGTTTGAAGGCGCTGCGGGACAAGCACAAGATCCTAAGCGTTCAGTTCCAGAAATCCGAGGACGATCTGAAGGCCTTGCAGAGTGTGGGCCAGATGCTAGGTGAGATCCTCAAGCAACTCACTCCGGACAACTTTATTGTAAAGGCCTCCAATGGGCCGCGCTACGTGGTCGGTTGTCGCCGCCAAATAAACAAAGACAAATTGAAGGCCGGCACTCGGGTTGCCCTCGATGTGACAACCCTGACCATTATGCGTTACTTGCCGCGCGAAGTGGATCCTCTGGTGTACAACATGACGCACGAGGATCCCGGCAACGTGAACTACGCCGAGATCGGCGGCCTTAGCGGGCAGATCCGCGAGTTGCGCGAGGTTATTGAGCTGCCGCTGCTCAATCCGGAGCTGTTCCTCCGCGTGGGCATTAATCCGCCCAAGGGCTGTTTGCTGTACGGTCCACCAGGCACCGGTAAAACTCTCCTGGCTCGGGCCATCGCCTCGCAGATGGACGCCAATTTCCTAAAGGTAAGCGCGGATAATATAGAAAAGATTATACGTACACCTGTCTTATTGGCTTCTTTATATACTCTTAAAGGTGGTGTCCTCGGCCATTGTGGACAAGTATATTGGGGAGAGTGCGCGTCTAATTCGCGAGATGTTCGCCTACGCCCGTGATCACCAGCCGTGCATCATATTTATGGATGAGATTGACGCCATTGGAGGGCGACGCTTCTCCGAGGGAACATCAGCGGATCGCGAGATCCAGCGTACGCTGATGGAGCTGCTTAACCAGATGGACGGCTTCGATGCTCTTGGCCAGGTGAAGATAATTATGGCCACTAATCGCCCGGATACACTGGATCCGGCTCTTCTTCGCCCTGGGCGTCTTGATCGTAAGCTGGAGATACCGCTGCCCAATGAGGTGGCGCGCCTGGACATCCTGAAGATACATGCGGCTCCGCTGGCCAAGCGCGGTGAGATTGATTATGAGGCGGTGGTCAAGCTCTCGGACTTGTTTAACGGCGCCGATCTTCGGAACATCTGCACGGAGGCCGGGCTGTTTGCCCTGCGTGCCGACCGTGAATATGTCATGCAGGAGGACTTCATGAAGGCGGTCCGCAAAATCGCTGACAACAAAAAGCTGGAATCAAAGCTGGACTACAAGCCAATTTAGGTCCAGAATCAAAGCTGGACTACAAGCCGATTTAAGCCCAACACCTTGCTTGATATTTCCCAAAGGCTTTTACAAAATATATGTTCAGATAAACATGCCTTTCATTAAACTCTTAACATTATAAAAGAAATGAATAAATTTATTTCATGTTTTCACCTATAATTTCCGTTAAAATAACTCATATTTTTACCTGCAAAACTGCACTCTTTCACGTCGTCGAGGAAAATTGGAAATTAATAAAAAATATGCCTGGCTTTAAGCCCTCTTCTGGCAATCGAATAGCATCGAATGCATCGGAAAGGTGCTGGCTGCGAACCAAATGTCAGCATGGCATCCACGCAATAAATCAGGACATTTTTGGTGTGCTCTGTGGAACGGTTGCAGCTGCTTCGAGTGGCCGGCGCGACCAAAACAGCCTGATGTCCACTGGGGGCAAGTGCATCCGCGGGTCGCAGTGGCTCGCATTTCGGGCCCATGACAAATATGTAGTTTGGAAATGTTTAATGAATTTTGGCCTCGCCACGCAATTGCTGCCAAGCATTTCGGCTTTGACCGAAAGTCCCCCATATTCCCCACTTTCTCTGATTGTTCCTCGTCCTCCAGTTTGGTCAATTGACGGGTATTTCGGTTGTTAGCAAGGTTTTTTTCTCTTTGTTTTCGAGCACAGCTATTGCATTCAATTTTAAGTCTTTACAGATTGCAATAAATAGGATTTGTTTTTGGTTTTTGATTCTGAAAGGAAAGAATCCTTTTTATTCATCGTTGTATTAAATAAGTTCACTCTCTTAAACCTTTTATTTGTTTTAATATATTGAGTAAGCTGTTTATAAACTTTGATGAAAATAACTATTAATTTGGCAATAGATTTGATTAAAGTTCTTGGCAATTTCCCGATGCCATTAAAAAGAAAAAAAAAACCAACCAATATAACTTACTTGAACGGGGTAAAGTTGATAGCCGGATATCAAAATCCAGTTGGCTTAAAAAGGGATATTGAAAGGAGAAGGCGGAGCACACAAAAAACAGAAATATGAAGTTTTCGGAAAACGAAACTGAAATTCTATTCAATAAGTTTTGGGCTCCCTGTCTGACTCGATTTGTATTGCGTGAAATAACATGCGGCCCAGATGGTCTTCGCCATTCATTGTAAGCATTCCAAAGTTTGCCATTTGGCCAAAAGCTGCAGAAGTCTGTTTGATTTCAGTACACTTTCCCACAATGTCCCCGAAATAAAGAAATTAAATGCAGACCCGGGGCCCTTGGGCTTGTAGCAACTCTTCATTGTTTTCGATCTTGACTTCTGGCATCCTGTGCGGCAGGGAATTACAGCCGAGGACATGGGCGTGGCTGTTGAGCATGTCGCCGATAAGTTATGGCCTGACCCCCGACATCTATGCATGCACATATGAAGCAAGGTTGCTATTTTTAATTGTATAAAATGGGTTTTATTTTTTTGTATGCTTCCAGCAGAGTCTAAAGTAAATCTGTGACATTTACGACTCTTTTTGTTTACACTTTGCATTAAGTGCAGTTAAACGAACGTTAATCTGTGAATTTATTATTATTTACCTCTGCGCAATAAATATAGAGATGTAATTTTACAATGATTTTATATTTTTATTTAAAATCTACGTTTTCAATTATTTACCAATAAATAAAGACAATGTTTTTCTATGATTAAACAGATTTAATAGGAGTGCTCTTGGTAGGTTGGGACTGGGGGGATTATAAATAATCAACATCTCCGTAAAATACAGATTAAAACCCCGAATGAAAAGTATTTATTAAATAGATAAATTCCTTGATATAGGACGTTCAAAGCTTTATAAATAATACACAGAGACGATTCTTTTTAATCCCCCTATGTAGTATATGATTTGCATATCGGTATAGCATGTGGCAATGCAAATTTTGGGAGCCAGCTTGAATTTCATTAACACCATTCGGGGAGTGCAACGGTGCAGGCGCCCCTCTCTCTATTTCCTCTTCCACGTGGGGCACTCATCCAGTCCGATGCCTGATGGCCATACATCAAGATGAAGGATGAGCACTCCACTGGATGTATGTGGCATGTGCAAGTGCTTACATATGTACGCAGGTGAAGGTGTGCAGAAATGTGGCCATGCGTTGTAACGTTAACTGGTGTCGCTGCCAGGTGGCAAGGAATGTCGACACTACAAAAAAAAATCACGCCAATAAGTGGAAAGTCCTTCAAAGCCAAATTTAAACTTTCTTTATACTCTAATCTGGATTTGTTTTAAGTTTATTTAAGGTGGAAATGCATTCTATCTCCCCTGTAACTGCCAGTAATTTTTTATTGAGTGGTTTTTATTAGTTATTTTGTTCTTAATTTTATTTATCTGGATTTTAATTTACATCTTTCTTTTGTAATTTTTCTTATAGTGCTTGCTCAGAGCGGCGGTGAGAGTTTAGAGTTGAGGTTAACAAAAATGGCAGCGCCTCGTCCTGCTGACTGCGAAATTGCCTTGGATGCCAAATGAATGCACCTGCATATTTCATTGCCGCCCTGTCACTTGCGGACTCACCTGCGGCCCACCTTTGGCTGTAAGTCGAGAAAACTCATTTATGAATAGTGATGCTAGCCCATCTATTATGTGCATCTACATACACGTAACCTTGATGGACGATAATAATGATTAAAGGCAAAGCTCAACAATAGTTTTTAATATTTAGAATTTAATCATGAGATATTTATGTGTTATAATTGATTATAAAAATAAATATGTTGGAACAATTCTGATATTTAAAATATTTAGGGGCCATGATCATCAGACGAATTAATCTAGACATGTTTATGTGCACTACTGCCTAAATATTTGTGCTTATAAAAGAGAAAGAGATACTTTCAGAATAGTAAATAATTGTTTTTTCATTATTAATCATATTATCAAATACTAACTAACTTTTTATAAATTTGTTTATTTAAAAAACTTCAACTTTTTATTTAAATTTAAAAATTTCAGAGCTTTTCTTTTAAAGTTTAGTAAAGTTAATTTTAGAAAAACTTCCTTCGCCAGGACCTTACATTACATGCCCTTAACATGGCGACCCACTGCCTTAGTTTTTTGTTGGGGCAGGTCACTTGCGATCCACAGCATCCACCCGCCGCGTGTGTGGCATGCGTTGCGGAAACTGTTGCTGCGGCTGTTACCAGAGCCGTTATAAAGTAACGGTACATCCAGTCCAAGTCCAGTACGATGGCAGCCTCGCGTGGCAATGGTTTTCGAAGTGTTAACGGTATATTGACGATCTAACGGAAAATGTGACGGGAACTTGGCGGGACGGCGCGTATTAGTTTATTGTTTATTTTCGTATTGATAATAAATACAATTGCAAGCGGTTGAAGGAGATAACTTACCTAGACTGGGTACAATAAGTACACATTTTATTTTATTTGTTTGCATTTTCAGTTCCTTTTTTTATCAATTTAATTTATAAATTTTAATCAGTAAACAATTGAGATGCATCAGAGAAAGATATAAAAAATCGTAGAGATATTGCTACGAATTTTAAATCATTTTAAATTGTGTTTCAATTTATGCCACTAAATGTTTACACTTTAAAATAATTGAATTAGGGGTTTTAAATGTTTTATTACTTACTTTTAATACCTTTTGTTACTTTTTCATTTATTATTATATTAATTCACTCCATTGTTTGTGCCTGGTTAAAAGGAAACCCGTGTCCTTTCCATTACTAGTGTCACAAATCCAACAAGACTATCATTAATTACAAGAAAGCAGCTATGACTAGTGGCTAAGGGGCGCGCAAAAGAATGTCCTCCGGGGAGTGGGACCTGCGGGCGCTGAAGGCGCTCGAGGAGGAGGAGCAGCGCGAGTTCCTGGCGCTCAGCCAGAAGAATCTCTTCGACCCGCTGCCCAATCCCACCTCCGAGACGGCGGCCAGTGGAAAACCGACGCTCACCTACGCCCAGCTGCATCCGCATCTGCTGAAGCTGCCGACGATCGACGAGTGCCAGCTGATGGCCGTCAAGCAGCAAAGGTCCGCCGGCCTGCGGTTCAGTCGCGCCCTGTCCCTCTCCGCCCACTCGCTCTCCTCCCGGACGGGTAGCACCAATGCCGGCGGAATCGCGAGCGGACTTGGCTTCGGGCGGAAGCTGAAGGCCCGATTGGTGGGCGCCAAGTCCAGTGGCTCCCTGTCGCCCGGTCGCCACTCGCACAGCTATAGTGTGTCCCCGGTGTACACGCCGCCGCCCATGAGGCGCTGTGCCACCTTGCACCACACGCAGCCGGTGCGCAAGGCCTTCAAGAATCTCCAGCAGCTGCAGGAACGCAAGCGGCAGGCGGCCGGCAGTCACCTGCAGAGGATCGCTGGCACCGGAAAGACCTACTGGAAGTACGGAGCCAACTCCACAGCGGCCTCGATAGTGGGACAACGTGCCCGACAGAAGCAACAGCTCGAACTGGAGTCCAATGGGTCGGACGAGGTGAATTCGGAGCCGCAGGATGTCTCGGAGGCGGAGACGGGTTCCTGCAGTGTGCCGCTGCCCTCGAAGGATACCAACGAAATCCTTCGCCTGATGCTGAGTGCGGCCAGTTCGGCAGTCACTGTGACGCCCACGGCGGCGGCAGTTGGCAACGGAGCAACTGGTGGCGCTCTGCCCGTGCGGCGCTACCAGAACGCCAGCGATGTCGAGGAAGACGAAACTGTTGCGTACGAAGCTTTCCACCAGCAGCAGCAACAGCAACAGCAACTGGCCGCCAAAAGCTTCGAGCGGAGTACTGCTCTCTTGCGAGTGGGCAGCTTAACAGCGCAAGAGAGCGATAACAGTCCACACAACAGTCCCAATCGCGACATGCAATCCACAACGACGGGGGGCAGGCGGATGTTCAAATCCTCCTCCTTGGATTGGCCCGGGGAAGCACAGCAGCAACAGCATCCGCAGCAAGCCCAGCAGCAGCAGCACCAGCAGCCGCAACAACAACATCAACAGCAACATCAGAGCCTCCAGCATCAACAGACCGCAAATCAGCTCGAGTTGGTCGAACAGCAGACAAAGGAGGCTCGTTACCATCAGCGGGAACACTGGGACCTGGATCACGTCCATTTCCATCAGGAGGGACTCGGACATCTGACCACCGGCGCTACGGTTATCGACGACGAGCTGGAGCAGCATATCAAGCACTGTTCGTGCTCCTGCAATCACATGGGCTACGGCAATTCAATGGACTATCAGGTGGGTGAAGGAGAATTTGATTTAAATGTATCTTATAGATACAATTAGGTTCTAGGAATTTAATAGAGATTTTTATATATTTTCTCATTTCACAATTTCTTTCTGTGTGCCCGCTCTGAGCCAAGATTTATTCCCACAAAGTGCGCATTCTTCCACAAATGATTCTACCGTCTAATTTTAATTGCTTCAACTATTTGTGCACTGCGGGTGTCCGGCTGTTTCTGCTGCCACTGCCTGCCAGGTTTGGCCGTTACTTGCCAACCTTCTAATGCACTCGGCCAGGCCAACACACGCGTATTACCCCAAACTCATTATCAGCGAGGCTCGGCTCTTTGAGGCGCATTCCGAGGCTCACGGCTGGATTGGCTCTGGCAGATTGCCGCCTGGAGATCGCCGGGGGCACTGACTCAGCCCCTGCCAAGTGTTCCATTGTCTGACGACTGTGAGTGGCCCGCAGGATGGGGCAAAACTTTTAAACTAAATTGAATACTCCTTGGGATCCAACAATGGGGCACCCCAGCTTAAGCACTGCTCAGGGTCTCTTCCTGCCCCTCACATCGTTATTGTCTGTAATTGTTAGGGCGATTTTAAGTTTAATAGCTGCCATTTCAAGTACAGCCGGAGTTGCTCCTATGACCCGATGCCAGCTCAAGATAAAGTCTTTTGTTTTACTGCGGCAATGCACACTGCTGCACTCTCTGTGGCCCCAGGGTCCTGTGACTTTATGTTGTGCAACACGCAGGAATAAACTGGCTAAGGGTTTAGGGGCTGGACGCCCTAGCACGAACAAATATTTTCCCTAGTAAATATTCAGTTGGTCGTGCCAAGAAAGCAACATTCTAGTCTGAAGCATACTTTTCAAATGCTTTCGGGTATTAAATGGTGCCTTTGCCAGCTGACCAAATATCTCGTATCTGTGTGTCCTTTTGTCTAAATTGGTTTCTATGAACTCCGGGCATAAAGTGTCCCTTTTTTGATTTAACATATGAATGAGGGAGCCATTCATTAGGAAATTAAATTTGTATCTACAACTATAAAGGTCATCCTTCTACCAAGTAATGAAGTCTCTTCTTATTAATAATATTATTATTTCAAACGGAAGACCTCCTCTAAATATTCTACTTTGATTACGACTTTATAGGAGATTGTTGTACAGCATATATATAATTCTAGGATAAGTGCGATATTGCGATTGGTGATTTGCATTACTGATAGCGTTTCTAACATACAGGGTTTAAGTCTAATACGATCGAACTTCCATGGGGTCATGCGTCTAAGGGCTGGTAGGGGCTGATCCTTCCGATCCAATCACTGCAGCGTACTCTGGGGCGGTGTGAGTGGCGTCCAGGTGTCGGCACTTACTGTAGCTGCTCCTGGTACCACAGCGGTTGGCACAGAGCCTCCCAGTACAGCGCCGGAAACAGCTTGACGCTCGCCGGAGTGGTCCAGCGACGGGGTCTCTATCTTGATGTCATTGTGGGCTATCTTCAGGCCGGAGCTGGCACACTCCAGAGTGATGACCGAGCTCTGTTCATCGCTCGGCTTGTACATGGCGGCCTGCGGATCGTCCAGCGTCTTCGACACATCTACGGGCTCCAGCGGGTGGGCGGCGTAGCTGTAAGGCGGTTGGCGGGATTCATTGATAGCTACGTTAGCGGTAAGAGCGCACAGTTCCCCACCGAAGTAACCTACCCGATCTCCAGGGGAATGTACTCCGGCTGGTAGTACGCGGCCGCCGCATTCTGGTACAGTCCGTACTCTGCCCCGGAACCGTTGTGCCATCCACTAGCGGGATAACTCAAGGCCGAGGGGGCATTAAGCACCGCATTCGTGTACAGCTGGTGGGTGGGTGACGTGGGTGTGGGATGATACACCTGATGCGCCGCAGCTCCGTATGCCGCTTGAGGGGATCCCGAGGCTCCGACCCCGGCTGCAACGCCCACGCCGGTGCCGTATATGTCCGTCTGGGCCATGTTGTACTGGTGACTGTGCGGCGTCAGGTGGTGGATGGTATAGCTGGGCGAGGAGGTTGTATAGCTCGGCGATCCGTTCGTGGGCGACGGCGAGTTGTGGGAGGCTGATGGGGCACCAAGAGAAGAATGCAATCAGTGGCATTTTTAGTGGCTTAAGGCTACTCCTGACATGGTCGTTAATTACCCAATAAAATGCTGTTCATTTATCAGTTGGTAATTAACTAATTAAAACTATTAATAACTTCGTACTTTGTCAGATATCCACGAGAAATTATATCACTTAGGGAGTTATAGGGAGGCTTTTACTACATAGTTCATAAATAAATTAATATATTATTGCTTTAATGAGTTGTGGGAGCCTAAAGAGGTTAATAAATGGTATTTTCTGTGGCTTTACCACGCTTGTCGTTGTCATTAATTAAGCAATAAAATGCCATTCATTTTCCAGTTGGAAATTCACAATTAAATCCACTTCTCATTTAAATTAATACCACAAATTAAGTTACAAATAGTGCGCTTCCTAACTCCATTTTGCCTCAGTGACAAGGATTAGTTTGTGGATCGGCGGACTACTCACAGATATTGCGGCCACTGCACACGTTCATGGGCATCGGTCCGGGCACGCTGGTGGCATTCCAGTAGTTCCCATTGCTCTGCCAGCTGCTGGGATACGAGAACACCGAGGCCGTGGGACTGGCCTCCACCGGCATGAAGCCGGACTGCGAGTAGGAACTGCTGAAGCAGCCGGCGCTGGCCGCGGCTCCAATGGCGCCCGTGCTGCCGCTGCTGCTCACACTGGTGCTCACCGATCCCGTCGACGTGGAGTGCAGGCTGGTTGGCGTCTGCGGCGCCGACGGCGGTTGTGGCGATGTGGAGGAGGCGTTGCCAACACTTCCATTGGATCCTGAACCGGAGACAACTCTTGGCCGGCTGTATGGAGTGCTGCGAGTGGGCGCCGCACTACGGCTGGACAGCGAGCGTCCGTATCGGTCGCAGGTGGGGCCGCCCGACGAGGCACCCACTGAAGCGGCGGAGGAGATGCTGGGACACGATCCCACCAGGCCGTGACTCTGGGCAATGGGCAGCGGTGGCGGTGGCGCAGACACAGCAGCGGCAGCGGTGGTATAGTGCGTGGGCGGAGGTATAAGCCAGCCGTAGTGAGTGTCGTGCGGATACAGGGTGTCCGGTCGCTCTTTGGCGTCAAGGAAGGCCTTGGCGAACGGATTGTACTTGATCTTCAGAGAGGTCACCTCCTCGTTCTGGTAGGCCGTCACTGCGATGAACTGCGTCTCCGGAAAGGGATAGGTGACCACATGCCGCTGCTCGGAACCCACGCGCACCAGATGCACCCGCGGCTCGTACTTGTGCAGGGAGTTGAGCATTATCTGCAAGTGAATGAAGTTGGGTTAGCTCGGATTCCTTACTTAGGGTCTCTTTGGAAGGGTCTCACCTGTCCATTGCCATTGGTCTTGTTGGTTAGCTTAACTTTGGCAAAGGAAATGGGCTCCTTCATCCAATGGGCACCAAAATTTGGCGACTCGGGATGAACGTAGATGGGATTTGAAGGCGGCACCTCAGCCTTGCCACCAGGAACCTAAAATGATAAAGAAAAATGAATTATCTTATTGGGAACATATATAAAATAGTGATTTATAACATTTGATCAATGTGATGATGGAATTAATTGGTGTTTTCATTATGTTATCAAAGAATTAAACATAATTTCATAGTTAAAGGAATTTATCGGGATTATACTGTTGTTATCTTTTTTCCTTCGAAGCACTCCTTAGTTCCTTTAGTCATAGACTTACCCATTCACCGTTGACGTACTTCCATCGGTGTGTGTCCACCTGGACAAACTCCAGCAGCACGGTGTACATGGCAGCGGGATCCAGGCCTGAGGCGCTGATCTTCACCACGGGGAACATGCGTCTAAAGAACAAGAACGGGGATCGCAATTAGCAATTGTAACTGTTATATAACAGTCCACCTTGCATCCGTAATACATAGTGGACAAACATGCCGGACCCAACTGCCACGGCTTGTTTGCCTTTAGCCGAGACCCTAACAACCCAAAACCCGGAGTTCGGCTTTAAAATGAAATCTGGAGAGAAGCTCTGGAAGCCAGGAGGAGGGTGGAGAAGGGTCAGCCCCGGTTGGGCTTGGGATTGCGTTGCGGGCAAATATTGGAACGCTCATGCGGGCTCTGTTCCACAACAATTAGTACAAGATGGCGGCTGTTGCCGGGCCACGCTAATTAGCACCTGACCAGGCCAGCAGACCCGACTCTCGGCCCGGTTCCAAGTTCTAAACGCGCGTTTCGCACACACACACACTCACCCTGCATACATATGCCCGTAAATTGGTAAATATTTTTAGTTATTTCAACAAATGCTGGCATGTAAATAAACACACGTACAAACCTAGCGGTACACTCACAAAAAATTATTATTCTTGGACTTGGTAATGCGAGAAAATTTACAGGGGTCCTAGGACTGCTTAGGAAGTTATATTTAGTGATCTGTCAAATTGTCTCACTTTATTTTTATATAAGAACTGATCATTTAACTAATCTTACATATATTTACCTATTTTCGTTCGATAAATAAGAGTTGGAATAGTTCTTAATTAGCTTTAATTACAATATTTACTCTACTATTTGATTTGATTGCATTTAAATATTTGCACGGCATATTTACTATTTTTCTCGAGTGTATTTATCTTGGGGTAAACTGGAGAAACGTTAACGCTTCATTATGACTTGCCAACGATGAGCAACGAGATGAAAAACATGAAAAACCGATGCAGGCAAAAACAAAAGCGCAAAACCTCATTGCCAATTTGCATAGGAAAACAAAATGCGCCGCCATAGCCATTTAACACATTCGAATTTTAAACTGAACCACGTTTTTCCCCTTTCCAACCACCCAGAAAATTAACTCACCTGCCGTTCTTGGTGACGATCATCTCGTTGGTGAGATTCTGGAACCGCAGCCACAGCTCCCGGTCGTCCAGTGAGACGCGCAGATTGCGATCCAGTTCGTTCGGGCTGCTGGCACCACCCACGACCCGATGGCCACCGTTGCCGGTTCCGCTGGCACTGCCGCCAGCAGCCACCGCCACCACGCCACCCAATCCGTGTCCATGTCCGTGTCCATTGTGGGTCACATGCTGCGGCGAGCCACTGCCCCCGTTGGCAACGCCACCTCCTCCGCCGCCGCCGCCGCCCGACACATTGCCACTGAGTCCGGTTGTTGGATCCACGGCGGACAAGATGTGAGAGGTGGTCATGTCAGCTGCAATGCGCACAAGGAATCAATTAAAAACCTTTTAGTTAAAAGTTGAAGGATTAAATTTCTTAATGATTAACAAAAAAATGTTTATTTAAAGCAAAAATAAAGTTTTTATTAATTTAAAAGGATTGAGAGTATGCCTGTGTTGAAGATAACTTTTTCTGTATGAAGTATAATTGATAGAAACAGCACAACTTTTTGTTAGCTAAGCTAGTTTTATTATAATGGTTCTTGTATCCATTCGGTTGGCACAGTGTCCTTAGGAAATTCTAAATAAATTCTTTAACAATTCTGGAATACTTACTAACCAATAGAATATTATAATTAAATTACATTATACAAATTTGAGTCCCTTTCCTAAGATTTGTCAGCTTACAAATATTTTTCCTGATTGATTTAGTAATTTCTCTGGTCAAAAACTTCACCCAATATTCTCCTAATTCTAAGTTAAGTGATATATCCTTACATCTTTACTAGTTTAAGAGACATGAGTTTGGATGGGAGTACAATCAAGGCCGTGGTGACCAGTGTGTATTGGCATTACATCAAAGCAATTTCACCCGCCTGGTCGACGAAGTGTCGGCTTTATGCATTTACAACACTGTCCCAGGAGCATTAGAAGAATGCTCGTGTCCAGCTCTCTTGTCGGCTTTTAATTATATTGCACACTTTAGCCATGCCTGGGATCTTGTCTGCGATTGGGATTGGGATTGAGCCAGAGACTGAGACCGAGGCTGAGAGTCTGGCCCGGAGTCTGAGTCTGCTGGAGTCGGGCCTGAGATGCTGGCTGGCCATAAACAACGGGCACCCTTTTTATTTATGGCCGCGGCAACAAACACCTCTGTTTTCTCTGTGTTTTGCGTCGGGGTCGGGCCAGGGTCACATCATGGTTCGGTTCGGATGCCGAAAACCCCTTTAGATGTGCCGGTTTTGGGTGATGTCTAAATTCTGGAAAGTGTTTCTCGCAATGTTTTTTCGTCATCATAAATTAACAAAATGTATTAATTGTTTTGTTTGTTTTTATTGGGCCACGAATTGGAGGCCGATGTGCCGCCGTCTAGGATTTTTCTTTACATTTTATGGCCACAACACAGCCCCACATACCTTCGCCAGATTGTTCTTGCTTCTTGGATCCAATTTTGATTTATGGGAAATTTCGATGCCCATCTTCCATTATAAAAGATGGCCATAACCGAATGTGGTTCGGTGTGTCTATCTTATTTGTCAACCATTTAATTTGATGGTGTCAAGCGAACAGGTTTCTATCAGGTTCTAGGTGAGACCCCGACCCACATAAAATTCGTTTAACAATCAATCAGCTGTATTCTCTAGAGGATTCCCTGGAAGAGCAACTCAATCAGTCAAAAGGCGTTGTGAATCCGATTTTAATTTGAATTTTAAATAATCTTAAAGCCTTTACTAAGGTAAATAAATTAAGGGACTAGATAAAAAGTTTAATTCACCAAAACTTGTAGCTTTTTAATTTGTTTATTCTAATATTATTTAGATAATCTTTTAATCTTTAATCTTCCTTTACTCTTTTATATTTCTTTAGCAGCCAATTAAAAGTTTCCCCCATCATATTTGTTTCAATCAGTTGACTTTAAAAGTTTAACCATTGCTAACCCTTCAAGGGAAAAGTCGAAGTCAGTTTATGGATGTTCAAAGGTTTCCGTTTTCCCAGCTTCCCGGCCGTCCCGCCGCATTATCCTAATTTTCACGCAATTCTTGGCGGAGTTTTCTCATGTCCCAAATAGACGACACCATAAAAATTCACTCTTCATGGCGTTGCCGCCGTTGGTTACCCACATGGCTCATGGGCACAGCACGGCAGAGCACAGGCCGGTGTGTTTGTGTTCCACATCGATCCGCTCCACCAGCACCGCCGCCACTCCGGCACGGTGTCCCAGCCTCAGCTCCATCACACTAAGCTTAATGAAAAGCTGTTTTTGTATGTTGTCTCCGCATCGGAGGGCGCGTGTGTGTGCCCGCTTCTACGGGTATATATACATATAGTATAGTATACTTTGACTTTTGATGGCAGCCATGACGGGTTTGGGGTTTGCATTGGACTCTTTCCCCATCCGCCTCGTTGTTGTCTTTGTTGATTTTTGAATCATTTCGTGACTTTGATATTTACCCAGACGCTTTGAGAGGTTTTTTTTTCACGTTTTTTTGTATCTTGTTTTTTTTTCGTATGAAAAATGCGCGCTATTTGAAATCGAACCGAACCTTTTGTAATATGGCGCTTACGAACTCAAATAGAAATACAAAAGTACATGCGAACACGTACTAATGGTTGCGAATGGAAAATATATTGAGGGATCTAGAGATTTATTTAGATTTTGTGTCTTATATGAATGTGACTTCTATTTATAATAGTTGGAATTGAATATAAATCAATGTAAATCAGGATAATATTTGCTGCAAAATATGCATTAATTGGATGCACAACAAATGAACTGAATGCTGACGTTCATCTCTTTTATTTGCGGCATTTTAAATGTTATTTAAATTGCGTTCGGGAGTTAAATGAGTGGACTCGAATGGGCAATTTACCGGAATAAATGCCACATTTAGTTTACTTTTTAATTAAGACTTCTTAACTCTTTTTAAATAAGGAAATAAAATGAATTCAGGCAAATAATTAAGGTTTATTTCACTCAGATATTTTGTATATTCCTATTTTGTTTATTCCCTTATTAAGTCGGAATTGATAAAGCAACGACCGCAAATTCCAGGCATCGCACGTGTAATATTATTATTATTATTGATTCTCGTAAAGTATTTCGATTTCTGGGCCCTACTTCGCACTTTGCTCAAAAGGATTATATTTCGCACCTGCTCAGGATGCTAGCGGGTGGCGGCATCTATGACAACTCGCTGTGGTAGCAACTTTGGAGGCGATTAAAATGAATTTGCTAAATTTCACACACCACTTCGCATGAAAATAAACCCGATTTAGATTTTGAGGCACTGCGGAGGCAAGCAAAATCAAAGTAGAAATGTTTATTCACAGGCATATGCCCCGTGCCCCCGTGACCTTTTTTCACCCCTTTAAATATCGCTCCTTGACAATAAAGTTAAAGGTATTTTGTGGTGGCTACTGCTGCCCCCAAAGGGGCGGGTGGGCGTGCTTGTCACACTTTTGTTTTCTGCACTGCACGGCACAGTGATAGGCGCACTTTATGAGGGGCATACTAAAATTTTGTACAAACTGTAATTAATTAGTAAGCATTTGTCAAGTACTAAACGATCTGCGGGGGCGGAGGGGGCTGTACCATCAGTCCGTTTATGGGAATCTTTGATTTGCATTTAATAGGATAATTTTCACATGCGTCGTAATTGGCCGGCGACCGATCGATCTAAGTCGGTCGGTGTTTTTTGGCAATCCATGTCTACGTTGAAATTCTTATGTCCCCACTAATTTGCGTGTGAACGTCTGCCACGCCCACGGCCGACAGTGATATGGCCGCTGCTGCTGTTTTATGTCATTAGAGGTATTATTAGGATCGTTAATGGGGGCTTTTGTCACTTGCTCGCTGGATTTCGGGCCGCTCGTCAACACTCTTTTTTTTATTTTGGGTGAGTGTCAAAAAGTGTCTGTTTGATGGTTGTGTTTGGATTCGGCATTTGATTTTCACACGTCCGTTTAAATAGGTTTGCCAATTTGCTATTTGATTACGTTTATGGTCATATGTCACACGGGGGAAATAAGCGCAGGCATGGGCTCTCGTGGCTCTTGATTCGGAGAATCGAATATCAGGCAATGACAGTGCTCTCTAAACACCATCTGTCTTTGGGGTCAGGTTTTTGCATTGCGTCACCTTAATGAGTCCTGATTTACATTTGGGGATTAGGATAATAGGTAAAAGATATGTGAAATTGGCAGAAAATTGCAGATTTAAATGGTATTTAGCTAGAATCATGGTGTTTTAAGCATATGAATAGCACACGCAGCTGAGTTTGTTTATCAAATTCCTTCTGATTGTAAAAGTCTTTGATCGAATATGGCAACATTCTTTGAAATAATTACTAGATAAGCTTTCTTTTATATATATATATATTCACTTTTTACTACCTTGATAGCAGAAGCTGACGTAGTTTAATTTTTAGCTAATTTATGATTGTATAAAGTGAAGAACGTAGCTTAACGTAGCTTTTCTAAACTCTTTTCTAGTGAATACACAATGTTCTATAACACAACGTTTATCCTGTCCCTCGACTGGCCTACATTTTTTTTAAATGTTTTTGTATCAGGCTATAACCAGTTTATACTGACGTTTTTATCCTAAGACTGAGCCCATATTCTAAACCAACTTATGACTCACTCGGCTGGCGATGCTCATCAAAATATATTTTATTTTGTTAAAAATGTCTCATTTGGTGGTTTATCAACTTCAGTTTTCTGTTAATATATTATATAAAAAGTTAAATACATAAATAGTTCGCCACATTAGACATTTGATACGAAAACTTTAATAGTAAAAAGTAAAGCTAAAATTACTAAAAATTACCAAAAAATAAATGTATTTGCATAAGTATCTCGAAGCTAAAAGTAATTTATTATTAAAACGTTCTATTCTCTACTGTTTCGATATATTTTAATCGTGCTAAGTAAACACTAACTACTACTTAATTCCTTTTATTTTTTATCCGTTTAAATTGTACTTTTCTACATAAATATTTCTAGAACATTTATAGCAAATAAGTTCTTTATCATTAATGATATCCCAGAGTATAAAATCAATTCCTGATTATGTTAAAAAAAATACCCAAAGCTCTTACTACAATAAACTTACATATTTGGATATCTTCTCCCCGCCGTAATTCGGCGTTCTTGATATAATCCAGTGGAAGAACTCCTCGTAGTTTCAGATTAAATAAGTTTGGATTTCAGCTTAGCCTAAGACACTTTAAAAGCCCGCACTTTTATGTTCACAATTGTCTCGAAGGATCACTTAATTTGGTCGCGGATCTGAGAACGCTTCCCGTGGAGAATGAATGATATTTTGTAGTTTTTTTTAAGGTGCGAAGAGGAAGCGCGTGAGTTTATCCCTTGTGTCTCGTTTCGCTTTTTGAGTTTTTCGAGTCGAGTCCGAGTTCCGTCGAGTTGTGCGCTGCCGCCGATCGTGTGTTTGCGTTGCCACCGTTCCCGAGCTAATGATCGACGATCGGTGCTAATTTCTTCAACCATCACAAGCCGCGCTTTCGGTGCCTCTATGCCTCGTCTTTGCCTCGCTTGTGTTGTTGCTGTTGCATCCGTCCCTGATGGCCGGCTAGAGTAACTCGTTCCCACTCCTATGGCCGTCCCGTTCTGGCCCGCTCATTGATCGGCTATCTGGCCGGTAAGGCCAGGCCAGGCCACGCCCTCTAACAGGTAAGAGCGGCGGCATGGCATCTCTGTCCCTCTCGCTTGGCTCCCTATATATGCGGCCATCGCGCCAAGCAACCGGCAACAGGTAAGAAGCCTTGGCCGGGGCTTTCAGGTGGGTCGGATAGCTCAGGGCGAGCACACCTCACGGGACTGGAGTCTGGGAGTCCTGCGGCTAATGTCCACCTTTTTTATCTTTTGGCCCCCATGGATAATCGTTCAAATGTTGCATGCGCCAAAAATTAAGTGAAACGTGTTTCCGTTGTGCAAAATCACTGCACGGAGAAAAAGTATCGTTTAATATATATTGTGAAAATATTGCAAAGACGAAAAGGAGTTTCAGATATAAATTAAAAAGAATAATGCATTTTCTACCATACCAATAGAGTTTAAAACTGTTGCTAGAGATTAATGCAAAGAGAAATTAATAATAAAACAAAATAGGGAATGTTTTGAACTAATGTCTGGCTTCTCCTCTATGAAGACCATAATTAAAAGGAATGTTCCAAGGTGGCCTGATAAAAATATTTCTAAAGAAATATATATAAATAAATTTCTCTCCGTGTGACTGAAGTCTGGGAGTCACTGTCCGTCGCAGAATGGCTTTGATTTGTTTAGACGCTCGTTTCGTGATTTGTGTGCGCAACCAATTAAAACTTTGTATTTTTTCCATGGGGTCTGTTTGTAGTTCAAAACGGGTTTGCCGTTCCAACACTCTTTCTGCCCTCCCCCTTCCCTTTTTTTGGTAAAATTTTCAGCTGAATTTCGAGTTGTAAACACTTGACGACTGCGTACGTCAATTTGTGTATGTGGCCAAAAATATGAGTTGGCCCGGGGCGGAGTTGCCGGGCTTTTTGGGGCGGTGCATGTCAGGTCTCGGCCAAACAAGATTCGCCATCAAAATTAGAACGATCAGTGACTGTCTGGTTCATATAGTATAGTTTAGTCAAGAATGACTGTACGAGTTGATTAAAATAAATAACATATAAAAAACAGATGATTTTAATACATTTTGCGGGTTGTTTTCCTTTTTTTCCCTTGCTTAAGTTAATAATCCTTTTATTCTCCTAAGCTATTCATGGCTCCAGAAATATTATCTATAAATATATTTAATTTGCAATTATAAGTCCTTCGATAACATTTTCTTTCACTTTAAACCAAGTTAATTCTAATTAGAATTGTTTATAAGCCTTGATCAATCAAAGAATCGAAAATCTATAAATATATATTTTATTTGTTTCGTTATTGTCTCAATTTGGGTGCTAATTTTCAGGGAATATTATATAAAGCAAATAGCAATTTCTAAGTCCACAATATATAATTAGTTACGTCGAAAGTTTACTGGGGGGATCTTTAAAATATATTTATGAGCCTCAATGCGGCAACTATTTATAGGTTTTTCGTGATTTTCGAGATCACGCGCTTCGTCTTCGACTTCTCTTTTTATTTTTTAAGGCCTGTTTCAAGACACATCGGTCAATGGATCGACTTTATCGGGGGGGAAATGAAGTTGGGCATTCTATGGCGCTGAAAGACAAACAACGGCCAACGATGGCCATTAGTTTAAGGTCTGCTACAACAACAGCAACAAATCGACGGGGTAAATGAGAAAAATCAACAGAGTATGGAAACTCAATAAAATGCCCGCTCATGAAAATGGAGAGGAGGCCGGCGGCCGACCGGAGGCTGTGCCCGCTGGCTAATGGAGAAATGTATCTGGCGGATAGACAAGTGAATCGAATGGATCGCCATGTAGTTGTCGCACCCGTGACGAATGTCTGGCTACCTATATCCCACAGTCGGCTCGGTCGGTCATTCATTAAAGGTGCCGCACGTTTTCATTAAGAATCCGTTCGGGAGGAGTACGCGGAAATGCAGGCCAACCTTCGGCAGATCCTCGATAGACGCGCTCAACCCTTTCGCGGAGAGCGTCCTTGCCCTAAATATTCACCGCACGGCATTGTAGCCGCTTTATGGCCAATCCTTTCTGCTTGTGTGTTTGCAAACAATTCGATTTTATGGCCGCCTAAGCGAATTTCCCCGCCTCAATTAGGCTGAGGTTGTAAACTCATAAAGCAAACACGCGAGAGTGCGAACGCCGAGCAGGCAGCCGGCAAAAAAAAAAGAAGGAAGAAATAAAAACATAACGGAGGGTAAATGGGGCAGGCTCTGTTCGGTTTGCACAGGATGTGTGCGCAAATATATCCTTCGGGCGCAATTAGCCGACGGGAAAATCCCGGTGCCGATATCGAACCCAGAGCACACCCAGCGATCGAGTTCGTGTCCGAAGTCTTTCGCTCGCCATTCTTGGCTTTCCGCCCATGGCTTCGCCCCTTTCTAGTCTGCTCTGTTTGCTCGAACCCAGAGACCCCGGGACCCGAGACCCGAGACCGGAGACCCAAAACCCAGACACATTTACATATTGCTCGTTTTCTGCTGTTTTGCGCCGCGCTTAAGTATGTTTGCCCGGCCCGATCTCTCTCTCACTGTTTGCATTGGCCATCTTGACCATCTTGCCCATCTCTTTGCCATCTTGCCCTGTTTGCCGCTCGTCTACTTCTCGCCCTTTGCTGCCGCTCGCTGCAGGATTCTTGGATTCTTGGAAGTAAGCCCAGCTTCAAGCTTAGAGGTCCGCAGCTTGAAAATGGCGTGAGTCAGCAAACAAGACATGGGAAAGCCAAATGAAGACCACTTGAAGCCCATGTTGACTTGGCTGCGATAAATAAACTGTTGCAATTGGTTGCATAATTTCACAAGCATCTTGGTTACTAATTTGCGGCTTTAAATGCAGGATTTGTTCTATGGTAAAAGCATGTTCCTGCATAAAGCCAACTTACTGCTGGATGGCGAATGCGATGACGGCCATGGGAAGGGGATGACGATCTCGAGAGGATTTTTGGATTATGGATCTACCAGGCCAAACCTGGTAGAAACACTGGCGACCGTACTTTACCTGCTCCACGTACTATTAAGATCGTTCGATTGACTTTATTGTGTCAGGCTAACAAATATAGCTTCATTCTACTTAATCGTTGTCGCTGGAGGATTCCGAGTCTGAAGCAGAAAGCTTAGCAGAAAGCGCGGCAGGAGGCGCGTCAGGAATCGCGCCAGGAGACGAGTCAAGGCGAGGGCTCTGTCGCCTTCTATAGTAAGCCCAGATGCTGGGGATTTTACACCAAATAACGTAAATGATCCAGACTCCGGTGGTCAGTATGCCAGATGCCACAAAGGAGATGCTCCAGATGGCCACGTTGTAGTTGTTGCCAACATAGCCGGACTTAAGCAGCCTCATGGCCGTCTTGTAGAAGAATATACAAAAATTGGTCCATTTGGATGTCGGGTGCTTCCAGAACAACACAGGCCGAATGCTGGTCCACAGGCGCATCTGGACCATATCGCGCAACGAAAACACGCTCTGCCGGCTTTCCAATCTTCGAAACACTCCGTCTAGCACGTGGTATATGGTTATTGGATCTATGGCAGACATCCGCCTTCGCAACGTGGTGCCCTCGGAGAGATCGCCAAAAGCCAGGCCCACGTCGCTGGTTGAGTCCGGCATACGCTGAAGGATCCGCCTGAGGTTCGTGCAATCCGGGTCGACCTGTGAGCACAGCAACACCAGCCACTCGCCGTAGATGAGCTGCTGCCAGTTGTTCATATTTATGGCGATTATGGAGCGTGGTCTGCATTCACGGCCGAATGTTTTGACGGGGATATCCGAATCCACATTCCCGTCGGACATTTCTGGCAAAGAGCTCCAAAAAATTTCCTCATTACCCAGGGGTAAATCCGCCAAACTGTCTCCGAAAACTAAGATAATACAATTTAACATCACTAGAAGAAATAGTTGGAAACACATATTTTCTAACGCTTTACATTAGTTTAGTTTTGGCAGAGATTTAAGATTGAAGTAAAATTGATGGGAAAATAAAGGAAATTGGGATGTATAATCTATCAGAATATATGATCATTCAATTACAAAGGTTAAAGGATTAAATCTGAACTTGAAAAAGCAAATGGTTTCTAGAGAAGAATTAGTTGTTTTTAATAATTAAATAAATATTCAATATTAAAGCAAATTACAAGCTAATAATTCTTTTCCTTACAAAGAATTCCCATTATATTTTTTAATTAATTTCGAAAAATTAAATGCTAATTAGGCCATCTTATCTGGGAGTACAGTTGCCACCATCGAACGCTGACAGGACATTAGCATAAGATGGCTATCAGAGCAAGTCGAGTGTTGCTTCTGTTCTCGAACTCCTGCCGATGTCTGAGTGTAAATAATTACCCACTACAGGAATAATAACTTTTGGGCTGCGGGGAGGAGTGTCCTCGATGGGTGGATCCGATGGGAGGACCTGCTCTAATGACCACAATAAATTATTTTCATTTAGGAGCATTTAGCATAGAGAAAAAGCCGAGTGGCTGGCAAAGAAATAATTTATAGCTGTTGAAAACTTAACATGTTCATTTCGCCAGCATGTGTGTGTTTGTGTGTGTGTTGGGAAATTGTTGGGGTGTGTGGGGTGTGTGTGTGTGTGGTGGGCCCAATAATAATGGCGCTTGTTAAGGCTTATGAGTAAATGTTTGTGAGTGCGTGCGTGGGACAGCAAATGAAAGGACCTTGCCAAGCATTCGCCTGGACATCCCACGCAGCGCCGCCACCCCTTACCCAAACACCAAGGACATGCCCCAACTATTTGGTATGTATTTCATGTGTGTGTGTGTGTATGTGCGGGTGAGCGGGGTGGATACAATTGTTGCTGTTTCATATGGTCGGTCTCTGGCTGTGGCTGCTGCTGGCAGCGGCAGAAAAATTACAGTTGCATACACATTTGCCTGTGTTAAATTGTCCCACAACCAATACAAAGTGACCTTTTCATTTATTTTTATGATGCCCCCATTCCCCCACAATTCCCTCCCGCAATGCCCATTTTCCCGCCCCATCAGCACATGTTACACGGCACCGGCCCGACTCGGTCTGGGCCATAAAAAATAGTTCGCCCAATCCAACTTTCCTGCGGCAACAAATGTTGGTTGCTTCGGTCGAAAGAGGATTCCTGGTTATACTGGATAAAATGTATTTTGTTTTCTGTTCTCTTCTTTTCTTTTTTTTCGGGGATTTTGAATTTGTTTATTTCAGTCTGGGCCTAATGGAAGGGAAATCTGCAGATGACCATTCTGGTGCCATGTAATATTATAGCTGTATCTGATGAAGGCTTTTTTGTTGATGGTGTTTATTGTGTGCTGTGGCATTTTTTCACTACCCTTCGTAGCTAAAATATCCATAGATTCCATATATGCTTACCTTTAAACATTTTAATTGGCTTCTTCAGGGAAATATAGAAGTATTTTCTCGTGTGGCTGCCAGACTTAAAGTGTGCTCCAAACTTTGTTGATATCTTTAGGTGGAAAAAGTTTCGTAGTTGCTCTTTGGCTTTAGGGACAAGTTTGAAGAACTTGCGTATAGTTTAAGTTTTAAATAGTTTTCGTTGACATTGAATCATAATGGGAAATGTTGGGGATTAAGAAGCAAAGATAATAAATAATGTTTAAGCTTACTTTAACTATATAATTCTCTCCACATTAGTATTGAAAAATGAAAGCCACACTTGGGAAATATTTATTTATTCCCCATTTGATGTTATGTAATCTATTTTCCTGCGGTTGCCTGGGGCTTATCAATCTTGTCTTGCCCCAGTATCTCCCGCTTGGCTTTTGTGCTCTTCAGTCGCCTTTTTGGCTTTTGGCTACATCTCGCTGCAGTGGATGGCCAAGTTTGCTGAAGCTCTCGAAGTTGATTCTGCACTTCATCGGGAAAACAAAACAAAATGTTGCAGTTTAAGCTTTTACCCAGACTCTTCAGTCGGAGAACGAGTGCAGTGCACTTGGCCTGCGGGGCGATGATACACGAAAATTGAATATACTGTACACTCAGCAAAAGATACATCATGAAGTACGGAAAATACTTCTAAAAAATTAAGAAATACTGTAAGAATATTATATTTTTAAGTAAATAATAAGTTAAAACGATTGTAAACTATTATCTGCTTACAATATTCGTAGTCCTCTAGGATCGTCTTAATCCTTGGCTGATTTTTTCTATGTGCACTCGGTCCGTGCTCGTTATCAAAGGACTTGCCAGGGACACGAGTGCGAGAATATATCTGTCCGGCTGCCTGGGGCCGTTCGAGTGGCCCATCATTTATATGTTGCTTTTCGTGCCTTTGACTCAATCATCTGCTCGTTTGGAGGCAGCCGGAGCTCCATAATTTCCATTAGAACAGCCCGGGGCCCGAGCCGAGCTAGCTAGCTTCCGACCCAAATGCCTACGATTCCTGCCGGCCAGTTTTGACCGCTTTGGCAACAATTTCGACTATGCCAAACTGCAGTTTTGGCCGTTCGTTCAGTTCGTTTGTTTCGGTTTCGGTTTGGGTTTTCGGGCCATCAGTGATGGTCTTTGGGTTTGTTTTCGGTTTGGGTTCAACGTGTTTTCCCCAACAAACACACACACACACACACAGAAACAACGAAATGGCCAAAAACTTTCGCCTGCATAAATTTGATTTATTTATAAATTATACACTCCTCTCCGCAAAAATGAAATTCAATTCTATTTCCGTTTATTTACTTGCAGGTGAGTTGGGGCATCGAGGCCAGGTTAAATCCGTGCACTAAAATCTACGCAAAATTGAATTGCCAGCGTGTATCTGGCCACTTACATATGTTTTCCGGTAAATTGATGGTGAAATCTAAAGCAAATTGAGTGCCTGTTTGTGAAACAAAACCATTGAAAATATATATACATACATACACATAAATATTTTTTAACCAGCCCAAAAGCAGGTCAACGAAAAACAATTTTATTTTCCCAAGGCACATGCTCAAAAGTATGCAAAGTCAAAGAAATGTATTTATGTATATATGTGGGGTCTTAAGCCGATTTACAAGGTGACTCAGGGCGTGACGTCAGCAATTCGTTGTTTATTAGTTTCTGGTAGTTATTATTATTATTTGTATATTTTTAATTTATGTTTATAGGTGGATTAATTTCCTTGGTACAAACTACTTGCTTTTGTCAAGTAAAACTATGAATAAAAATCAAACTAATGATAATAAATATAATAAATATAGAAATTGTATAAATGATCTACGCCTTGTTCCTGTGGGCGACCTCCTCAATCAACACAGCATACGCTACTTGGACAGGCTAAGGAGTCACCCTAATCCACTGGCTAGCAGGCTGGCTGACCCGCAAACTTTTAGAAGACTTAAGAGAATGCACCCCAGCGATCTGTCTTCCCGCTTTGTGCAATAATTAGAAACAATTTAAACACATCTACATTACTGTAATATTGTAAATAATCGTTTTTAGGCCCATATGTTCCATACTCACCCCTCCTTCAAAACGCCCGGTCATGTTCTAATGGCTTTGAACGATTCCGGCGACAATAAAGAAATAATAATAATAATAAAAAAAAAAAGAAATTGTATAATGTGTCCCATTAAAATATTTGTAATTAGTTTATAAATAGTCAAGATTTCATATTTGCTTAAGTAGTTATCCTTTCTTCATTATTTATAACATCATTTAAAATATTTAAGTGGGACTCATTATTATTATTATATATTTCAGTGTTGACTGAGCGAGAGAGGACGTTCCTTCTTTTATAAACTATGATAATAGTTATAGTTAAACAATGAACAGTAAAATATAATTGCAATATATAAAACTAAATATTTGCAAAATGATTGGTGAGATAATATAATAGTAATTGTTGCCAAGTACAATAATAATCAGTTGTGATATTGATTTGCCCAATTATGGACACAGTTCACACTCGTACTTACTTTGTATGAATTACCAACTGGATCGCTTTAATTTATAAACACCCATCCATCTCAGACCACTTAATAAAAACCCTTTTGTAGTTGGGAGGAATTACAGTCGTTATATCGACTGCCACTCAGAGAATTTAATGTCAAGAACTCAGTGTCGAACGTGGTGACAGGCAGAGAGCTGAGCCAGCCACCGATGTCAGGGCACTCCAAGGGAGAAGGCAGAAAATTTGAATAGGCCTTTCGCCTCTGTGAGGGTGCTGTGTGTGTGTGTGCCAGACAATATTTGAACAGCCAGGAGGAGCTGGTGGAGAAAGTGCCGGAGAAAGTGCAGATGATTGCACTCACACATCGAGTTGACACTATTGGAAATACATTGCGTTTGCCTTGCTCTCGGGAGTCAAATGAGTTTTGCATAAACAAACAATGTCCCCAGCTACCTTTTTGCACTAAAAGCAAGTAGGAAAGCTATAGTTCAGTGCCTCGACCAGAGAATACCTTAAAACTGTAGTTATACTTGAGAGGAATATATTATTCGATGATGTAGAAGCAAATAATTTATTTACTTTTAAATAGATACTCAGATTAGATGACAAATGTTATATTTTTTTATAGCCTCAACGATTGTGATAAATTGTTTTTATAAGGTAAGGTTTTTATAGGTATCCATTTCCCGCCGTTACATAGATCCGAAGCCGGTAAAGTACACTGTTCCCTTCATTCCACAATTACCGTAGATATCAAAATATTTTGCCAGGAGTGCAAAAGATGGAACAAAAAAAATCAGCTCAGTGCTCTAGCTGGGAATGCATAATTAAGGCAAACAAGAGAAATGAGCCAGCCCTCGCCAGCCATTCTAGATGATTTTTTGTGTTTCCCACATTTTGTACTTCCTGCAGCCCGAGTTTGCTTCCGTTTTTCAAATTAAAATACGTTTAGCTTGGAGTACACGTACTCATTTATCATTTTATTATGGCCAAGGCAACAACGATGGCGGCATAAGGCAGGAGTTTTTCCACTCTGCCCGTTTTGTTTTCTTGCGCACTCACGAATATTACGTGCCGGCCAACGGGGCGCATGAGTAATGCGAGCACATTGTGCACACGAAACTCGACTCGATTTTGGAATTGAAGTTTTGGTCCAACCTGTGTCTGCCGCCGCCCTGTGTTTGTGTTCCATCCCGAGTTTTCTTATTACCAGCACCCGTTCTGCAATGCGAATTTCGTTCAGAAGATTTCCATTAATGGTCACTCGCCAGTCCCCCACTTCTGTCCCTTGTTTTCAGCTCCGTGCCAGCAAATATGAGCAAGGAAAAACTCTGGACAATGATAGCGCACACACAGCAACAATCAGCAGCTGCACACAGAACAAGTTTTGGGTTTTCTTTAGCTCAGTAACATAATTCATTATTAAATAATCTTATTTAAAGAAGCTAGAAAGGTAATCTTATTAAAAGAAATTATTAGGTTCCCACAAAAGAATCTTTTCACTTGAAAAACAATAGTTAAGAAGCTAAATTCAATGTTTTCCCGAATATACAAATGTTATCTTGTAATAAAAACTAAATTTTCTTGTTCTTACGCACAGATAACATGTTTCGTCTTTTGAAATAATCTTCTAAATGCATTAAGACTATCTTTGTCTTAGGTTTAAAGTAACTTAACTATAGTTGCTGTGACTATGAAAATATTTATATTTTTTCCGGTGCTGCAAACAACTAAATTCTGTTGCAATTTCATTTCGCTTGTACTGGCACTGCAACGGGCTCCCTCTTTTCTCAGGACTTGGTTTGTTTCACATTTATATTCATTTGTTTTCCGTTTTATTTACCCAGCTCAACCGCAGCAACAAACAACAGTCCTGCGTCCGGGTGTGTACATGTGTATATTTAGGTGTATGTATAATTTCCACAGAAAGCCGAGAGGGAAATACCCGCATTAGAAATTTTTGGGGGCAGCAGCAGCAGCGACGCGAACAAAATTCATTCCCCAAGTTATCGCCGAATATTTTTCTGTGGGGCTGCTGGAAAAAAAAAGTTGAAACCCCAACACGATGACCAAGTTTGTGGCCCCCAACTAATTAATTGGGTATTTGTTTGGCTTCGTTGGGTTGGGAATTCGGGCAATATATTTTAAGATATTCCTCGGAGCACCCACAAGGATCAGCCGGGGGCCTGTTATCGGTTGGCTAGAATTTTAATTATAATATTTCCTCTTCGCTTAAACTTAGGAAACGTATTTGCTTTCTTGAGTTTATTTGTAATTGAACTCTCATTCCAAAAGTAATTCTTTACTTAAGGCTTTAAGTATTTCTTTTTTACTGGGCAATAATACTATCTAAAGTTTTTGCAGCCAGAAAGACATTGGTTTTAATTGAATTGTTTATTCTGCAAGCAAACTCTAATGAAACTTTTACTCGTTCTGCCATTTTCTCCATCTATTTACCTTTAAGAGATCGAACACTTGCGAACTCACATTTCCACTCTGAACAAAGTTATTTGGGGAACTTCTTAAGCACCATCAAATACTGCATCCTTGTTCATTACTTCCCTCAACTTTCGAATGAGAAACTTTCGAGGGACAAAAACCGGTCTGGCAGCAAACTGTGCTTAAGATTTCCGCATCTGCCTCGGACAAGCGAAAGTATTGCTAATTGCAGTTTGTCCACAGGGAAGAAGCAACAAGCTGTCCGGAGCTTCAATCCACCAACAGGAGCCCATCCCCCAAAGCCTCGACCACTGAAAAGTTGGATAAGTTACCGCTGTAATGTGGCCAAAGTAGTAGTAGCCGAGGCTGAAGGATCTCGTGTCGTTTCGGTACCCGGTATTTGTTTACAATAAAAGGTATATTGCATTAAGGGAAACTGAAATTAGTAAACAATATTCATTTACATTATAAAAATATTTGTGGGTCGGTAGATATTATTATTATTACTTCTGAATTACTTTACCTTGACTTAGTTCTCTTTTACCAAATAATTAGCAAAGCATTTCGAAAGCAAAGAAAAGCAAAGTGTCTTAAAATAAATGTTTACATGATTTTGTTAATGAAATATAATATTTATTTATAATATACACTTTCCACTTACTTACTATCCAATCCACTTGAGGCTGGAAAACTATTAAAACTACTTAATGAATTTAGTTAGTAGCAGGTATCGTCTACCCGAGACTCTCGATTACGGCCTTCTCACTAGTTATCCGCCGAGTGTTTAATTTTTTTTTTGGGAAGAGGAAAACTCAGGAAAAGTAGGAAAAGCAGCGGAATGGCAACAAAGAGTGCCGCCCCTCGCCGGCGGCTCCGGGGGCAAAAAGAGCGTGCTTTGCCGTAAAAATGCTGTCGCTGTCCGGACTCAGGAGCGTGAAAAGCGGACAGGAGGGGGCTGGCGAGTCGGTTACGGATCCGGGTCCGCGTCCGGGTCGCTTTGAACTTGCGGCTCCGCCTGTTCCGCCTGCCGTTGCTACTTTTTGTGACATTTTCGCAGAAGGTTTTTGCATTCGTGCAACTTTTTGTGCAGCTCTGCGTTTTATGAGGGGCAACACAACACAGATAGGAGGGGGCGTGTCAGCTGGCTGCCTTAAAGTTTGCGTGCCCGTTAATTTTGTTTGCACTCGGGGAGAGTGTGAAAATTTATTCTAAGCTCTCGCTCGCTCTAATTTCTGTGGCCTGCCTCGTCCCGAGAGGCGTGGGAACAGTGGAATTAGCTCAATTCTTGTTGCATTTAATTAAGATTTATTTATTTATTAAATGAAAAAAAAAGGGGAAGAGATCAGCGAGAGGAAACTATATATTTGGAAGCTTTATCAATATGGATTTATATTTTTACTGCTGCAGTTTTTATAAGTTATAAATTTTATACTTCATAAATGGAGTAACTCAGTCTCTTCATAATAAATTTATATTCCTGTGGCTTTATAGTTTTTTTTGCTTTAAACTTATTGGACTGAAGTCACGGTGCGTGGCAGAGTCCGTGCGTGCGGGAAAGTTTCCCTCGACGCGTCGAAAAGTATGCAAATTATTAGGAAAGTTTTTCACATTTTTCACTGCCATTCTGCTGTTCTGCTGGCAGCGCTGCGTTTCTCACATTTGACAATTGCCAAATCCTCGTTGCTTGCCACATCTTGGGCGACACGCAGTAAGTGGCAGGCGGACCTAAGTGCGCGCAAAAGTAGGCTAAATTATTAATGTGCCCCACTAGCCAGAGCCCTGTGCCCCAGGACACACACAAGCACAAGTCACAGGCTGTCCGGCGGCAGCAAACGTCAGGTTCGGAGGGGGTGGCAAGTGCCCATCACATCCTTCTGCTTCTGCACTGCGAAAATAAATGGTTTGGGATCGGAATAGAAGACCTGTCACGCTTTGCTGAACTTCCCTGAAAACATCTTTCGTTTAATTAAATTTAAGCGATCAAAGAGCTTCAGTTTGTCAAAGTTTCTTTTTAAATTTGAATTACTCTCGATATTTATGTTGTAAGAAGGATAAGTCGTGCTCTGAAATTTAAACTTGTTGATTCAAGGGATCATCGTCCCTCTATTTCGCTTAGTGTGCCTTTCACGTTGCGACAATTTAATGCCCTGCTCTTGACATTCGGCCGGACCCGGGCCCGGACCCGGCCTGCCCATCCGATTTAGGTGTGTCCGGCATTGCGAAGACCCCTTCTTCGGCCTCCTTGTGGGGGTGGTCCTTGCAATTTGTCAGTTTTCCAACTCGACCTCGCCCGTCCTCTGTCCTGTGTTGCGGAAATTATTATTTTGTTTAATGATTTGTGCTTAGTTTCGTAATTGGGACTGGAAAGGGGATGCCGCAGGAGCAACGGGGTTCCGGGGGAATTAGGAATTTGCTCTGCTCTTGACCCACAATGGAAAATGGGGAAAAACGAGAAAGTGAAAGAACTATCGAAACAAAAAAAGTTGCTGTTGTTGAGGGCAAAACTCATCATTGCGTGAACAGCAAGCCAAGAGAAAGGATGAAAAATTCTATTTATAAATTTTGTTGGCATCGAAAATATTTTGAAACTGTCGCTGGGGCAGAAAGTTCATTGTCAATTGATTTCGCAGCCAAGCGTATCCGAAAAACGGAAGGACCTTCCAAGTATTTCTCGATTATTAATCGAAGGTATTTGGTTTCAGCCCGATGGGGAATTTATTGACAGGAATTTTGTTGGCAAACTAAAGCTAAATGGAATGGGGAATTGTTTAAGCAAAATTGTTTTTCAAATTTTATATAGCACGGCATCTAGCAATGGTTAAACATTCCATTCATAAAGAGGTTTGAACAAGGCATGAAAAACTGTGAATAAATATAAAGACTTTCAATTATTTATTGGCTTTAATTGTTCTTGATATAAATGCTCAATAATTATTAATAGTCTGCCTTAAAAATTATATAAATTAATCATTAGATCACTTTCTATTGAATCATAAACTAAAGCTGGCACATTTATTTAACTAATTAAATGTTGGCTATTATTATGAAGTCAATCAGACCAACGCGTCGTCGGTCTACATTTAATTACTGAGCAAAGGAGTATTCGCTTCCGTTTAAAGATAATACATTTAGCGAATTTATTCAATCCGCTTTGCGTTGCAAATTGATTTCTAACATTACCGGCAAATATTACCATTTAATAATTATAAATGCATGCAGCTTTGATTGGAAGGGCCTTCAATTGAAATTGCAGATCATCGAGGCATTAAGTTGACGCCCATTTGGCCGAATAATTTAATTAAAAATTAAATGCAGCCATAAGCAACATACATTCAGAATCGGGCCAGCAAAAAAACCTACGCTGTGGTTAAGGCCTATAGGAAAGAAGGGACTCAATTGAAATGCGGCCCACTACATAATTATTTTGTGTGTGGGCATGCGATGAAATGCATTTATCAGCGGACTATTATATGGATGTATGTATGGCGAAATTCCATATTTTATGAAACAATATCCTATAGCACTGCATCTGTAGCTGGCAAATTAAATGTGGTTTTCAATTAAAACCGGAATGAATGTGACAGGCGGCAACTCGGCTAGCAATTCCACCGGACCGATTCGGGAAGCTGATTGAAAATGCCCCTTTCGACGATGGCGTCAGGAAGGAAAACAGTTCGGCCAATATATAATTATCAATTTACATTTATATTTGCCAAAAAGAGGAAGAAGAAGGTTAATCATTCATCAGAGAACGTTTTCACACAATTTATTGTACACATATAATGTGTGATTTTATTATATTTACAGAAATACATTCTCACTTTAAAGAAAATAAAAGAAAATGTAACTAAAACCTATCCTTTGGCTAAAATGTAAACGAAAACTATAAAGACAAAGTCAAATATCCGCCAGATACTTACGCTTTCAATATGTTTATCACTTCATTAGGTAAGGCAGTATTTTCCGCAAGAAGAACAGGAATTTTTCAACACTTTGCATACACTTTCGCTTGAATGCAGTTTTAACAACCGTGAGTGCCCACAACCACATAAAATGCCCAGAAGCGTGAAAATAAAAATGCATTGCATAGTTTTCGGGGCGCACATGCGTCCATTTTTCCCTCCCGCGCTTCACCTCGTAATCTTTGCATGGAAATAGAGTCGCTGGAGGATGGAGCTGCTCAGTGGATGCGGCCAAATTAATTCAATTTCATGTGGGAGCCGAGTCCTCCGTGCTCTGCATGGCGGATGATAGGCATCTGTTTGGTTTTGCGTTGAACTCACCGCTTGACTGGCTCACTGGCTGGCAGTAACCGCAGGATAAATAGTTGTGGCCGCGAGACCAACTTGCCAGTGCCAGTTTGGGATGGTTTCAAGGGGGATTAAATAAAAAATAAACCAAAATATAGCATAAATGTGGTAAATATATGCTACGAATTGTGAGTGATTTCCTCAGAATAATAAGCATACTTAAACTTAAAACTAGCTAGAAATACAGGGACTCGACAGCACTGCCTTCTGAAAAGGAAAACGAGTTGGGATGGGGGCGGCAGAGCGTGTTTACTCACTTAGGTAACTTCCTTCGATCCGCCGCTTTGTCTGAGAATACCAAATGAAGCGGAAGAACTTCACGTGCCGCCATACAAATTGAAAATCAATGCCAGGAAGTCGCTGGACGACGACGAGCCTGCCACTTGGAAACCAAGATGGCCTGGCCTGGCCGGGCCTGGCCTGCCTTTCGGGGTGGCCCCTTCAACCCATTGAAGCCACTGGCTGCCCCATAAATCGCCGCTCGAGTTCTGAAGTGGCCATCGAGGCCTTTTTCTGGGCTCGCCTCCAATTTGGTCGGCATATTTACCAACAACAGGACGTTGGCCTGAAATGGCAGGATAATAAGAATGGCTGCGGTATCGGGCGCAGCACTCCACAGACAGCTTTGCACAATGGCAGGATATTCAGGACGAATGCTCAGCTCTCGAGTGGGGAATCTTTGACTGCAGTGGGGAAGCTTAAGTGGTAAACGACTACGTACGATCAAGGCTTTTATAAACCGTTTCAATATTAAAAAAAATTGTCCTTGTCGAGTTAATTAACCATAAATTATATATAAACTTTAAGGAACTCCATGTAAGCCCACAGTAATCTTTCTGTCTTTCTTTTTTACACAGAGAAATAATTGATATTTCCTTTCCCATTTTACTTAAGGTTTTGGATGGAATAAGTCTTAACATTTTTATATTTCTTATTTATAACATTAAGATAAATATTTCCTCATTTCTTTTTAGCTATATATTCCACTGTGCGCTTGACTACTTGACCGTTATGAATTGACTTTCCTCAATGGGCTCCCCAGCATTGCATTGCCGGAGTGGAGATAATGAAATTTAAATTTTTACCGCTCCTCCCCATCTGCCATTCGGCTTTCTCTCACTTTCTCTCGCTGAGTCCTGCGGCTTCCTTGCTTGCCGCATTTAAGAGGTGTGCGGTGTGGCAATGCCTTGGCCTGCGTTTGCATAGCTTTGCATAATAGTTTTTACAGCTGCTTGAAAGGCATAGCCAGCCCCGCGTTTGAAGTGGCTGTGGGGGTCTGAAAGGCGCACCGAAAAAATTTGAAAAAAAAAGAATTTATCACTTTACCTAAGCGGGCTATAATTTATCAAGGAAAACTTACTTGTTATCTTAAGTTTTAGAGAATGAAAGTATTATTTTAAAGATCCTTTATGATTATATTTTCATTTTTTGATTCGTTATTATACTGAATTTATTTTCATATTTAAAATGTAATTGATATAATTAAGTTCTAGATTATCTTCTAGAATATCTTCGATTTATTACTGCAGGATATTTTCTCACAGTGTGGTTACACGTTCCTTTGGCTTCCCATTGTAAGCGGATTGATCCCTGCCCTCCGGCGGACCGCGCTTCCTTATTCTGTTTTCTCTGTAATCATGTTTGCAGCGTGCGCGTATGTATATGTATGCTTGTGCAAATGTGTATGTGTATTTACCGTAATTCAGCTTACAGCTTCAGCCCAGGTGAGTGTTGCATAAATTTGCAAACATTTTGCAAGTCAGCATCAACCCGCCAGCTGTCAGCAGTGGCGCCCCAATGGGATGCGAAAATATTTGCTGTGACTCAACGCCAAGCTATAAAAAAAAAACTGAAAGGATGTGAGGTGGATTATAGATATTTAGCAGGAAAAATATATTGAAAAGTGTAAAAAACAAAATCTAAACCTTCACTTTAAATTAAATAAAAGGTATATATTCCGGGCAAGCGGAAGATTGAGGCCCTTTTCTTTTTTTCGCCACTTTTAAGTCCTCACAAAAACCCTGGAAATAATTGTTGTTACCGCCCCTGACTCGCAGGCAGTGGGCTTTCTTCGTAACCGTACCTACCGCCTCCATCGTCATAGTCATCAGCATAACGTTCGCCATCACCATCAGCATCAGCATCAGCTTCATCAGCATCAGCAGTTGCATTGCGGGAAAGGCAACAAACAGCGCGAAAGTTGCAGGTTGCCGGAGAATTGATTTTTCCCCTTTAACGATGTGCCACGCAGTGCAAGGAGTGTCTCCGTGTCTCCTTCCCTGCACTAAGTCCCTGCCTACCTTGGGCAATATCCCGTTTTGCAGTTGCATGTGCAACATCAACAGGGACAACAATGCGCACAACTCGTTGCCTTCGGGCAGACATTGAAAGTCATTTTTCACGTCCTGTTTTGTGAACTCGAACAGGGAAAGAGGGAAAGACTTTATGATTGGCATAGTCATAATAAAATAGAAATAGGAGTTATTGTCGGAGAGTGAAACACATTGGACTCTGGTGTTTGTAAGAAAATATTCTAGAAACATGATTTAAATAAGTAATATACAAATATTTGGGATATAAAGTATATTAATTTGTCCTCTAATTATTACTTTAAATTGTAACTAAGCTAATCGATCTTTGAGGCATACCTAAAATAATGTCCCACTGTATTTCACCTCCCTGAAAAGTTATAAGGTCGAGTAAAGCCCTTGCCTCACCGGGTTTCCATAAAAACTGGTTTTCTGCACACCTCGACTTTTACTTTCTGCAGTCAGGATTTTCCGTGAGGGAATAGTGAACACACAAGTTATTGAAAATATGATTTC
The DNA here is from genome assembly GCA_008042475.1 of Drosophila kanapiae. NCBI lineage: Eukaryota > Metazoa > Arthropoda > Insecta > Diptera > Drosophilidae > Drosophila > Drosophila kanapiae. Next base: position 66,397 of record VNJM01000021.1, on the reverse strand, counting down.
CAATTCAATTGCCGACCACGCAACGACATTGCTTCGAAGTCAATGAAATTGGAAAAGCATGTTAACCCGCTGCCGATGCAAAAGGGGAACAAATAACAAATGTAAACGCTCTGAATTGTTTTCTTGTCGCAGTCACAAGATACAGATCCGCCTCATCAATCAATGTACCTCGAAGGAGGTTGAGGAGTCCCTTGAAGAAGGATTGCATCTGCTGGATGCAGACATTGCTCCAACATATCCCCTCGCAATTAGAGTGCCCGAGATGTATGAATGTATTTCAAGTGTTTGCCAATCCCGGAGGAACCAAGGAATCCCGGGTTGGTTGGTGAAAAGTTTGCAAATTTATGTGAAAATGCAAGTGATTCGATTTTTCATGTCCTGACGGATCAACTAGGACCGTACAAGACTCCCTTTGATTGTCGTCCTTGACGTTGATTTGATGAATTATTGATTTGTTTGATTAATCGTCGGGTCGGCCGGGTCTGTAGTCGTAAGGATGCCAGGCAGCAGGCCTTTGTGCACCGAGAGAAACATTCCGATATGGAAATTGTTTTGGGAAAATTAAGATACCGGTTAACAGTTTCTAGAAAACTACAAAATATCGTCAAACGAATAAGACTAAAACTTAGCTTGGAAACGTTAAGCTTTAGTGTTATTTTACAACCCTTTTTATATACACAAGGCATTGCTTTTTGTGGAATGTAAAATGTTTTATGTGAAACTCTTTTCCTGTTCTTCGTTTTCCCAGTGTGAATCGGCTTTAGTTGATCCAATTTTAATGGAGCCCAAGACAGTTGGCCAATTATGCGAACAATCGACTGTTAAATGCAGTTTTATGTATTTCAAAGAGATTAAAACTGCTGCACTCGACCCCTGGCGCGATGCGAGTCCTTAAGCGCGCTCTTAGCTTCCTTCGCACATTAAAGACCCTCGGCTCCGTGCACAGCCAAGCCCCCAAAAAATAAATGGAAGTGTGGGTGTGGGGAGAAAAAGTGATGAAGAAAACCGGCGAAATGAAGCAAACGAAGAAAAATGGAAGGATACAGCAAAAAGTTCGAGGAAATATGAAAAAACAACGGCGGCAGCAATTTGCAGCAAGGACGAGCAGGACATGCCACAACAATGGCCGTGTTTGTCCGCGAGGACGTGCCCGCAGGATGGCGCGCTGGGGTGGCGACTCCGGCGGAGGCCACAAAAAAGTTACCCAACGTCGGACAAGTGTCAAACATAACGGAAGGACGAAAATAAAGAGTAGCGGCTAAGGACGCGCTCGCAAAGTCTGCCCAGTAAATTCAGCGGAAAGCGGAAGTGGAAGGTAGACATTATCATAGTCGGTGACATAGCCTTGCTCTCTTCAATAAAAGTCAAGCGGAGTTATCGCAAGACATTGGGGTTGTGGAAAGTTTTTGGTTATCTTTCGCTACCTACTTTGTATCATATCTATTTTAGGATACAAATAATTAGAGAATAGTTTGGAAATTCAAATTACAATGGAATAGATTTCTCACAACCTTAAACTTCATAATTGAATTAATTTATATGTAATTTACACATTGCCCTGCATTCAGATCTCTGAGCACTTATTATTTTCACGAAATAATATTAGCTTTAGAAAAAAAGATCCCACAAATGTATATTTTTAACAATGTAAACATTGGGGCTCCTCTGTTATTTTTTGAACGAGAAATAATGTTCATCTCCCACTTGCCACAGCCCAAAGTCTACCTCTTTAAATAACCATCCATCCGACGATGTGTGACTGTGTGGTGTGAGGCAGGAGTGCATGAGTTAACGAAAATGCTACAAAAAATTGAGCACAACACATTAAATGTAAATCAACATTAGCTACGACATTATGATTATGCTGATGGACAGAAACATTTGGGTAACTACCGGAGAACATTAATCAAAATCATAAACGTGCCGCATGCCCCCCCAATCGAAGAAATGCTAAACGAAACACTGGCTCGAAGGAGGCAGAGACGCTGGCAAACGGTGACCTAATGTTCAAATTTTTATTGCCCCAAGCCGAAATGTATCGATTGCTTAATGTATGCCGAAGTAGGAGACAGGCAAAACACATCAAGAAAGCCGAAAGCAGGCGGGACAGTTCGATAACTCGTATGACATTTGCCATTCGCCTCCATGGATGATTAGGCAGCCACACCCCAGACGCACACACATATAGCATACATTATGCATGGGCTTAGGTCCTCCCCAGCTCCCGGCTCAATCAGTCGAGGGGAAAAAACGCCAACTCCCCTAGGTAAGTGGGCCAATTTTGCTGACTTGTCACTTCCGGTCAAATGGCTCTGAATGCCGCCTAACCATCCTGGCCACAGGGGCATAAATCTGCCAGATCGAAGGTAAATATATACCAGGGGAATGGCAATGGCCATGGGATTGGGAATAGGAAACGTTGGCAGTCTGTGAAATTTGCAGATGCCGTTGAATGCGCATGAAATTAATGAAATTAGGCAATGCCAATGAATTTCCCTGTTGTCAATAATTCACCATCACTTACACATTATTCATAACCGAGCTTACATAACCTGAATAGTCGCACATGGACGTCAAGGAATAGCTGGGAATTGTCTGCTAGCGACCGGGAAAAGGGTCGATTTTTCCACTAGCTTATTCATGACAGTTTATGAATCTGTAAGTGATTTTTATGCGAGTTTATCGACATTGCCTTTGACACGTCCAAGAGCAGTTCCCGAGTGCAACAGTTGCCAAGAATTTTATTTTATATTCGACACATCACACTGAGTAACGTTTTATTCACTTGACAATGCCTTATTTAAGAGGGGTTTTTGAGGATTATATAAAGTAAAAGTTCGAATATAATAATTCCTATATAATAATAATAATAACATATTTATTTTGTAGGACTATTAATTAGTTCTATGTCCTTGAAATATGGCAGATACTAATTCAAAGAACTGTTTAAAATTAATTAATCTTTTGTAATCGCTTATAATCCGCTTATCATGTGAAAGTATTTTCCAGAGTTCATTCAAATATTGTTGGATAACTAAAAATCGATGGAAATTGAATCTGCCAAATAAAAGTCATGCTGAAAGGACGAAGGAATTTTCCTTTTATACCGGCGGCATTGCTTTGATCTGGAAAAGGCGAACTTTTAAAGAGACTTCTTACAGAGACTGCCTGCGTAAGCCCTGACCTGTGACATGGGCCAATTTCAAGCCTTGCTTACTACTCAAACCCGTAAAAGACCCCCTAAGACTTGGCCTTGGCCTAATAGCCTTTAGCCTTCTAGCAGTTCAAACGACTTTCGCGCTGCGTCAGCTGGCTCTGGAACAAATGAACTCATTTGTTCTAATTTAATCTTATTACATGGAGATTTATTGCCTTGCGCATGATATGGCAACCCTTTCAGGGCCTGAGACCGACCTTTGGGGATGCCCCCCTTCCCGTTTAAGTTCAGTTCGACTCAGATGAGTTCAGTGCGAGTTTGGGGCGGATGGGGGCTCGAGCGGAGTTGGAAGGCAGTTTAAAAAGCGATTCAAGTGAAAGTGCTCGAAAGTTAATTATGATTGATTGAGTGCCATTGAAGTTGACAGGGGTGGGGGGAATTGATTTTCGTGACTTCCACGAGTCGTACATTTGACAGTCGCCTGTAATTGACAGCCAAACATTGCGCATACGCACTGATGATCGAAATTTAAGGAGAGCGGCGTGTAAACGACTTTGTCCGCCAGTTGGCCGTCAAAGAACGCCCAAACTAAATGGCTGCCTCACCGAAACGGGGTGAACATAAAACAAGTTCGTGTTTTATGGCTCCCCTGGGATTAGCACAGTATATAGTATATATAAATGCTAAATAATTAAAAATAGTACAAGTTTAATGCGCTTCGGGTGCCATAAAAACAAATTACGAACGGCACGAACAGCGGCGGCACAAATGGAATTCCAAATGTTAGCTTTTGGTTGGACAGTCCGTAACAGCACTACGAAAAATATGTGTCAAGTTGCTGAGATTTCTCAAAATATGTTTACACACTATGTATTTCCATAATAAATGTAAGTAAATGCTTTAGAAGTGATTTCTTTAGTTGTACTCTCATTAGAAAACCAGAAATCGATGGATAAGGCAATTTTTTGTATCCCTTTTAGCTGCATCTTGAAATATTCAAGATTCTCGATGTTTTCTCCAGTGCATATCATAGTTTTTGGTTTCTAATAAGTAGGGATAACTGGGCTATGCTCCTGACAGGATTGCAGTTTGGTGGTTGCACCACCCACTGCCCAGTGCGTAAATCACAACAACCTTGTGCCTTGTGTCTATTTGTATTGCTGCCTGCTTACCAGTTTGTGGCATTTGAGCAGAGAGGCACACACGAAGCCTCCCAGGAAGATTAACCATCATCTTGTGGTGGCACAGTGGGGTTGAAATCCCTGCAATTTCCACACATTGATTTATGCGATGGGAAAACTAATTAGGCTTAGCCCCTGTAGAGATTTTAATTCCAACTATTTTGACTGTTGCTTGCCAATCGCAATCGAATTATAAAATAACAAATCATAACAATGCCAGTATGAATCCAATTACAACGCAAAATAAAGTTAATTATTCGAATAAATGAAGCAGTAGTAGACCATGAAACTATTGTTCATGGTCACCAGCTTCAAATAACGGATTTGATCCAGAACCATCGAACGAACACCTCGTGGTTGCTCTTTATACATGGCTTATGCAAATGCCTAAAAAGATCTCCAAACGCATTCTTGACGACACTTGGATCCATAAGTTCGATGCTGGCGACCAAATCAGAGGCCAGGAAAGACGCCGGGAAATGGAGATTATAAGCAGCTATGGTCTTCTTTACGTAGTCTGGTTCAGTGTCCAGGTAAATGCAATCGATAGAGATTGAGTTGATGTATTTCAATTTATATAAGAGAATGCTGAATAGGCTTAGAGGTACAGACATTAAAATAATTATATAATTGTACAGATAAATAAAAGGTTGAACATTTTCTCCTCATTTTTTGTTGTTGATAATATAATACAAATGTAACGCTCACAGATCCACTACAATTTCGGCCCATTGGTAGTGGAGGGAATTAATCTGGGCCTGGGCCACCTGCCACTTGGTCGTTCCGTCCCTCGATTTGCCTTTTTAATGTCTGTTGTGGCTCCACATCTGTCCTTGTCGATGTTCCTGTCCTTGGGACGGCGATTGTTCCTCCGCCTGGCCATGGTAATTTATGTGCAGCAATCTAAACTCATTTAGCAGGCAGCGAGGCGAATATGTGGCCAAGCACTGAGCCGCAGTCCTGGTTAGAGAGAGCTTCCTCACCCCAAGCCCTACGACTCGACCCCAATCCATTCACTGGGGGGGCAGGAGGAGGCTGCCATGGGCAAAGTTGGCGCTGTTTGTCCCTAAATTGGCTTCGGTTGGCGGCCGGGCAAGTGGCAATGGCGGTGCATCCACAATCGCATTTGGCGGCACTTGGCGAACCAGACCCGCTCCCGCTGGAATGAAGTTATCCTGTTGACACTTGGCTTCCTTATTTAAGGGCACCGCACTTCCACGCAATACACACTTACACTGAGAGAAGTAGTTGATATTCTAAAGGACCTTAAGCTGTCGATTCCTGGAATCATCTAGTTCAAGTCTAATTTTGCTAATGGCAAAGAAAGGGTCCTTTTGAGTTATTTTGGTCCTGTGTACCCACAAAAGTTTTTCAACTAGTTTGCACCCCTGTAACCCCCTTTGTCCCTTCGGCAGCTGTTGCTCATTTCCTTCGACATTTTCATCACAAAATCAACAGACAAACAAAAGGTAAACACACACACACACACACGCGCGCACATTATTCACACATGCGCCAGAGCATTCATATTTATTAAAAGCATTCGTCCTGCGGTTGGCATTCGTTTCCGTCCTTCCACTTTCCAACTTTCTCTCTTGGCAGCGCCGCTGTCGTCGTCGACAAGCTTTTCATTTCAGTCTTAATTCCTTTTGAATAATATCTACCACTTAAACTTACAAAAAGCATCAAGACCGCGCACACACGCTGACTGCCGCTTCAGCCAGTCCCATGTATGTGTGTATGTGTGTACTTATCGCCAAGTACAATTCATGTCCGCGTTTCCCTGCGAATGTCATGGGCGCAGCTTCAAAGAGGGGACTTACATGTAATTACTTATGTTGTCCCCGATTATTTAAGGTTATAGTTACCTTTTGGGGACAATAAACAAATCAATAATGGAATAAACATATTTCATTTATACTTTATCTTAAAATGTAACTTAAGTATAATATGTAGATGGTAATATGTATGATATTATTTCTTTTTTTTGCTTTCTCAATTAATAATATTTGAATTTTAGGACCTTATTTCACAATCTCAACAAATAATTATGTATATTAAAATAGTTTACCGTTTGGTTCCTACTGTCCTTCTACAAATGGTACTATATATGTGAACCTGGCCACTTTTATAAATTAAGATGCTTTTATGTATATAAGATATAGGAATATATTATTATATTTTTGCTGTGTTTGGCCATCCCTAGGCGGCGTTCCAGGTTCCCCAATTATAAGCGGTCCGCATACACATTTGTTATCATGTGTTTTCCATATTTGATGTCATCTTGGAAACATTTATGCCCCCTCGTGACCCCATCCTGCCTCAGTCAAATGGGGAACTTGATTTTGTTTGTCATTGCCCCAATGTCAACAGAGAACTCAAAGAATGTGTTTCTCGAATTAATTATGGTTGTCGCCGCGACAAATTGCAACAGTATCTACGGCCAGGCAAGCACAATAACATTTTGGCTAAGGGCCACGTGCTCTATGGATACATTTAAGCATATATCATAATTTTTCCGCAAGCTATGGATTTTACATGCTAATTTTTTCCAGACAATCTAGGACGGGCTTTTATGCATAAATATTTAGGAAAAAATAAACCTATAAGTATTTAATTAAATACATACCAAATTAGAATGTCACCGAACTATTTTGTAGACCGAATTCTTTATTAGTTGAGACTAATACTTCTCTAATATTAATTAATTATTAATATTATATAACATTACTTTTAAAATTAAATAAATCTGGTATACAGTCATACAGTAACATGTGTAAACATAAAATAAATTAATGAACTGCTTCCAAGCAGAAGCTCCGAAATGCTTTTGTGAAATCGCGTAGAATTGCATCCTTTTCGAAGGCTGGCGATGGATGCTGCGATGCTGCGCCGGCTGACGCTTCACAAGAGCGGAAATGCTGCATTTTCAATTTCCCGCCCTTGGCAGTGACGTTTTTATCTGCCTGCCGACAGCAGCAGCACGTATATTTCCAGCAGATCGCACTTAATGTTTGATGCCGGCTTTCTGACGCACTTATGGACAGTAGCTGCAGGCTGGAGGTTGCTCACTATTCACACACTCCAGGTGTGTGGTTCTGTGTGCTAGTGAGCTTGGACAAGTGCATCCTGTCGATGAGAAACACCGTCACTCCAGCCACTTCACCTGCTTCGGCAGATGGTCTGCGCTAAGGTCCTAAAACATGTATTTTACCAGAATTGGAAACACGGAACTGATGATAACGTTTAAAGCCAACACTCCATTCAGTTTATGATTTGAGACACCTAATAAACGAAAAGATACATCTCCATAAATTAAACGAACTTGTCAATGTATCTTACCTGATTTTGTTGAAATATCTAGCAAGTCCCCAAAGACAAATCTATACATCTTATTTATATTTTTTGCATAGCCTCCTTTTTGGTTTCCAGGAGGAGTTAGCCTGATCACCATTATATTTCTTCCATTTGGATTGCTGCAAATGATTTATGCGACAATTACATTGTTGAGCAAAGGGATCTCATACCTTGGATTTTTTGGATATATTCCTACGCCTGCATGTTTTGATGACTTCCAAAATATGGCAGTAAATTTGTCAACAATTGATTTCTGCACCTTGGATTTCTTCGTTTTTGTATACAAATCATATCCCATAACCGAAAAGTAGTTGACTGCGAATGAATATCTTTGATCTTCAAACTCGAAAATTACTTCTGTATACTTAGTATTCTGGCAGTCCGATTGCGGATATTCCGAGTGATCTATTTCTAAATGCTCATCATATGTCTTTGCGTATTCATGTAGTACTTGATCTTTAATATTCAAAGAAGCCAAATGCTAGTGAAGAGAACTATTGTGTACATAATTTGCGACTAGATGCGTTCTCTACCACATTGATATTGTATATATATTTTTATATATATATATATTTATATAATCAGAATAAGTGCTGCCCTTATTCCGATTCCTCCCGAAATATTAATTATTTTAAATGTCAAGCTGAGGTAGTGAACTGCGATTTAAACGGTACCTTTGCATAATTTTCAGCGTCTGTTTGAAGACTTTCATCGCGGCTTAGCTGTGGTAAGTCGAATGCCTCCCGCTTATGATTCATAAAATCAATTACACGGATATGTATATCTTTTTCACTTAGAACAGTCTGGAAAAGAGCTTAAATTAATCAAATTAAAATATATTTCCATATGAAATTACCCCAAAAACAACCAGTAGCAAAAACCAGATAATTTTTGACAGTAAAGAGCGCATTACTTTCAAATTTTACATTGGAACTTTACACTGGATATAATTTTGAAGGTATTGAAGTGTTAAAACACCGAATCCTAATTTAAGTAGAAATTGGCCAACCTTATTTTTTTAACAGTTCAAACAGAGCCTATTATGAATCAGTTTTTCAGTTAGACAATATTAACTTTACACGAAATGTGAAGTATTTGGAGAGAAGACCATTTGGAAAGATTCCATCATCTAGCTCTAATGCTGAGTGACCAGGTTGTGGAAGAACAGAGAGATTGTATAGGTTCGAATATGCCTTCTGCAAGGTCTTAGAAATGCTCTACCCCAGAAATTTATTTTGTGTCGGTAAACATGGCTTAATTTGTCACAAAACAAATATTTCTTTGATAAAATTTGCTTTTGATTTAATGGAGCTTCGTTAAAAACTTATTACCCCGATGTGTGAATGTTGACAGGTTAACAAAGCTAAACCCGTTTTCCGGTGAAACTGCGAACCTGATCGCCGGCCAACTGCCTGTCAATGTGAATATTTCATATAGCAAACCACTCTGACCCTGCAGCGCACGAGGCATCCCAATTGTTTGCCCCGCATCCACTGTCATCCAACCTGCTCCCCTGTTGCTCCGAGGCTTCTTTAATTAACCACTGACCACCAGTTGCTGTCCCATGTGTGTGTAAACCAAGGGAAAGTGAGCGCCCTTGGCGAGTACGTGCTAATGTAATCCTCGACCTTTTAATTACAAAATTCCACAAGGCCGGTACTTGGCCATTTCAACGCCAGCTGCAACGTCAAGTGGCCGAGTGAGCAGGCCGCCATTCGCAGAGACAGACACGCGGCTCCAAATCCTCTTGTTTGATTCATTTGGCTAAGGCCTCGTAAAACTAACGTAGCATACTTTCGCAGGCAGAGAAAAAAATAAATTTTTTAGTTGGTTAGTTTAGTTATTAAAGAGTTATAGAGTTTTATTAGTAGCTAAAGAGTTTTACTACCAAGTTTGCTTTACTAGAATATACATGTCTTTTTTTAGAAGGTTTTTTAGAAGTTTTTTTTATTGATATTTAAAATATAATATAAATAACCTTTTTTTTTACTGTGTGCCGGAATAACTTAGCATTGCTTGTCCCGCTAGCGCGCCCAGATGTCCTGTCCTGCTGACGCGTCGAGATGTCCTGTCCATGCCGCCCAGTTTCTGTCGCTGCCAACTCACCTCTCCGCAGCTTACCTCACCACGCAATTAGTGAAACTGCCAGTTTGGCACATTTCGACTGGCATCCTTCGCACTGGCTCAAAAGGCTTTTTGCATTTAAATTGGCATCAAGTCGGCCACAACAACCCGACGATACGTCCGTGATAAACCTCGATTCTGCTGGCTAGCTGGAATACACTTAATTATGCTCCTTAATTGCCAGGACATGGGGTGTCTGCACGGGGCAGGCGTTCGCATCGCATTCAAATGCCGATTGACGAACCGAAAATAATTGAAATTCAAATTCAGAGCTCACAATTGCGGACACGTTCGCAGTGGAAGAAGGGCCCCCCAAGGACTTTTCTTTGGCGTCTTCTCGCCTTAATTCCGTGAATTTCATTTGCATTGTGAATATCTGCAATTTATATTGATGAAGAGCTCGACCAGGTCGGCAACGATGGAGTATCTTCGCAGCAGAGTTCTTGTTTTATGCGAAGAAATACATTTTATTATTTGGATATAATATAATATAATATAATACGATTAGGAGATTGGCCTTAAGAATTTCCTTAATAATTTTGAATGAATAGCAAGGAGCACACATTTATGCTAGAATTTAAACTTAATCTTAACTTAACTTAACTTAATCTTAATCTTAAACTTAATGTTAACTTATTTTCCTAATCTTTGCCATTCAGACCCTTCTGTTGGTAGCCTCCGTTACTAAGGAGAAAATATACAAACCTCGTTTCATAATTGCTTTGGCCCGAGGCCTGGAATCTAGATGGTATTGTTGGCTTAACATGCAAATTGCTTTGTAAACACCCGAGTTGTCTGCAAAAATTACGCATACGCCGCGTCAGCCGAACGATGGCTGATAAAAACGGTGCCTAATGTGTGCAAAGCACTTGGTAAATGCTTGCCGACTGACAAAAGCGACTTCAGCATAAGCTCGATTATCCAATTTAAAGTTTTGACTCGAGAACTCTTTCGAAAATTGTCTGCTAATCTGCACTAATTTGACAGCTTGTCCAAGGGAGCCCCTACAGGAAAAGAGCATACATTGTGACACATAATCCTTAACTCACATATTCCCGAATTCTGTTCGACAATAGCTATGTAGGGGAAGCCACAGGACTGGGCCTCTTGGGGCCCATTATCACTGAATCGAAGAGTTAATTAGATAACTAGAAATTCTAATTAAATTTCTATTGTTTCGCTAACATTGTGGCAATCGCATTATGCCAGTTGCATTACACGACTAAACATGGGGACGAGCACTACGAGGACCCATTCATTATTTGATTTGTTCGCGCAATCCGCTTAACGTAAACATTTTCCAATGAAATTGGCAATGGCAGTGGCAATGGCAATGGCTTTTAAAGGCTGCCCCATGTGACAACGCCAACTAGTCGTGGTGCAATTTCCGCAAATTAAAAGATATCACTTACAGCGAAATAATTTCCCAAACCACAAAAAGTTAGCCTGCGGGGGCGGCGAGCAATGCAAACATGACACGCCCACACGATTTTTGTTCGCTGCAAATTCAACTGGCGTTTTCGATTTCGATGCTTATTTTTTTTTGCCACCGCGTTGACAGCAAATTGAATTAGAAACGCATTTTCACGAACAAAAGTGACCGCTTGTTTTGGGGACAAGGCTGGAGTGCCGCTGGTTCGATCTGATTTAGCGCTGGCAAGGCTAACGATTGCGCCGATGAATGCACCGATAAGAACCGATATGTTTTAATGTATAAGTTAACTTTTTATTTATTATTTATATATACATCGAATTAAATAATGATTTTATTTTAATTATATTTTTCTTACATTATTATTATATAATATCGATATTTTATAAGAGTAAAAAATCATTTTAGTAGGGAAATTAAATTTAAAATCTTGTTTTCCGCAAATCTAATGTTTATTTAATAATTTATTGAGTCCTGGATCTACAAAGTTCCATGTTTCAATATCTAAATCGATATTTTATTAAATTTGCTGTGTCGATAGCAGCTTAAATCGATTTATCGGCTTTGGGCACTTTATACGAAGCGGCGTACATCGCCATAGAGCGAATGAGGGTCGCGTCGCTCTGATGGGAGAAGGTGCAAGTGGTGGCGGTACATAGATGCCGGATGTGAACAATGACAAACCGCAAAAATTCAATTTAAAGTTTGTATTTCAATGCCGAACTCTCCCAAACACACACAGCTGCAAAAGCGGAATGTGCGTGTGTGTGTATGGGGAAAAGAGAGTTGCTAGAACATCGAGCCAAGCGCCAAGGGATACGTGCATGTAATTGGAAAATATTGAACTGTGAACAAGTTTCCCATCCGACGCCAAGGAATCCAGACACGGCAAATTTATTATGCCTGAGAGCAGAGTTCAGATGCAGCCAAGTCAGTCAGAAACAGTAAGCAACGAAATGTAAAATTCATAGCTCCATTCGATAAATGCCTGGCAGTTGATATCCGGCCAGTCCGCCTATAGAACAGGTATGATTGGCAAGCCGAAGGATTCCCTCAATTTAATATTTACATACCAATTTCAGTTAACACAAATATCATAAAGTAGCTTGTCCTATCCAGGAGATATTCTTTGGCCTTAATTTGTAGATAAATTAGAAATGAATTCGAGTTAACAGTATGGCTCATTTATCAAAATAGGTGCCAAGAAAATGCATCTGTAGTCTCCTGTTGGACTCCGAATTTAAATAACATTTTTTTGCTTACATATATGGCTTCCAGCGGTTCTGAATTTTGATTTAGTAGTTTGTGTGGATGCTCGGATTTCCCGGGGATTTTTATGTTTACTATGGGACTTAGCTTACATCCGCCACAGCAGCGAGCAAAGTACAAAATCAGAAATCCCCTAACGGCGCACACTGAGGCAAATATGTGTGCGCACACATGCAATATTTTAGCATTTGTCATAATTACAAAGCCGCGCCAGTGGGAAGCGCCCTGCCAAGAAGTGTGGAGCGAGGAGCAAGCGTTGGGTAAGGGGAAAAACCATAAAGTGGAAAGAAAATGCGCGAATTTGAAAATTTCATCTCTTTGCGTTGGCATGGCAGCCAAATATGTTTTGAGGGGAAATCCCCCATCCGCACACTACGCAGGAGCAGCGCCTTTGGTCGACAATTATTAACGTCTTACCGAAAGGGCGGCGGCACATTTATGACTGCACTTTTCACATCCGTTTCCGCATCCGTCTGTCGACACGCCCACACAAACATGCACGGACACCGGAAGAAATTAGTCTAGTTAATATTTATCGGACAACTAAAGGTTCTTTAAATACTAGAGGTCTAATCTATTGATCACTTAAGAGGAAACACTAACTGACTGAAATGTAATCGTTAGCATTACAATTAATGAAATAATTACAATAATTCATATAATTTGTGTAGTATTTTTTCGCTGTGCACGAGCACACACTGTCAGAAATTCATACATTTCTTTGGGGCGTCGGTGGGCGCGGTCGCTGTTTGCTGGCAACAGCGAAAGCAATTTCACTTTACATTTGTTTTACGGCATTTGCCGCCACACATCTGTGCTCCACCGAAGAAAGGTGGCTGGGCGGTCTGGTGGGTTGTGGTCGGTGCTGCGGCGACAATATGTTTGCTGCGTTTCCCACCCGCAACGCAACTCCCCGCCGCTTGGCTGCTCCTCCGGTGATAAGTATTTATTATTATGCCTCTTAATGGGCGAAATGCTTTGCTTTGTGCTTTTACCCAAATGAGTTTCCCTCATTAGAGTGCCTCTCTTGCCTCCTACGGATTGTTGCAGGCATCTGTTTGATGGTATTTCTACAAAGGCAGTGAAAATTCCAAGTAGAAGGATCATTTCTAGGAAAGTAGTCCCTTGTAGGATTCAATTAAAAAGGAAGTTACAAGGAATGATATCAGATAACTTAATTGTTTTAAGGAACATCTTTTGTTTGTGTTTAATTGTACTTGCAAATTTTATAAATAAGTAAGCTTGTAAGTGTATATTATCTTATTTTTTCTCTTGGTACATTAACATTTGAATTTTTAAAGTAAAAGGGTCTTTACCGAAAGCAAATTCTCATTTGTCTTTGCTTTTTTAAGGGGCCCACTCCGTATGCTTATTATTTTAACATCTTTACACATTTGAGACGAATACAAAAGAGGTTTTTTCCCGAAAGCCTTTAAATTTTAAATTAGCTTTTAGGCAAATGCAAGCACTCGAATTGTTTTGTTAATTCGTGGCATCAAAAGTAAATGCCGTGGCATCCGCATTAAACTTTGAAACCTAAAAGGGAAGAGCCAATAAACTTGATACGCCCCATTAACACAGTGAGTCTTTAATTATCCGTGCAGAAAATAAATGATATATTCGCGCATTTATTTCGGCATTATCCTTCCAGCTGTTTTCACTTTATGCCGGCACAGATTTGGTGGATCCTGTTTCATGTTTGCATTTATGGTTTATTGTCTGGCGAATAAAACATTTTGTTGCGGGCGCTGCAATAAACGCAACGCAATCGTTTCGTTCGCATATTGGCAGTTCCACAATTCACGCTTGAATTTTCGGCGAACGCCCATAAAAGCGGGCGAAAGGATGTGAGTTATATGCATTTCGAGGCAAGGCATATATAGGAGAAGATTCGATTCCAACGGCAGCCCACCGAAGCCCCAGTTGGCGGTTATTAAAACTCAATATTCCGCCTTGGCCCGTCCTCAATTGATGAATAATTCAGGCGAGTTTTCCTTTGTGCTCGCTCGCTCGCATACAGCTTCTCATTGCGAAATGGCAGACATGGCCGCCCCCCTCAATATGCAGATTATTAATTTACAGAACGTGGCAATATGCGATATTATTTTAAAATGCATCGCGTTATTGAGGGAATACCCCGAGGGAGGGTCGTATGAAATGGCGGGGCCGTTCTTAAAATAAGAAATTAATATCCCTCCCCAGGCAGTCAGCTGCGAAGGTCACGGGTCAGCCTTGAAACGTACCCCATCCCCACACCGAATGAGGTTAAGGTAAAAAGTCGAGTGGGCGGCTGGACACGTTGGAACGTGAGGGATTTTCCGACCCTCAACGTAATTTGATAGCGCTTTGTTTAGTTCATTGGGCAAGAATGAAGGCAAGTCCTTAAGGGATATTAGTTTCCTTTCACTGAATATGCTCTATTGCTTTGCCGAAAAAAAACCCAAGAAGAAAACTTGAAAAGAAAATTACCCTCCTGGAACTACAAGAAGTTAAGTTTCGATCATATGAATTTCCCTTGAAAAGACTTTAAGAGAATATAATTAAATTGAAGCAAACAATCTAAGTTTGCTAATTATTCGTCTGAATAAGAATTCATTATGAAAGTTGTTATAAATCTTAAACTTGACAAATTACTTGAAACTATAAACAAAGCTCTGTCATGCATGGGACAACCCCTTTATTGGTATATTATATTTCTTTACTGCATAATAAAGAAATAATAAAAACAAAAAAGAAAATAAAAGTTTGCCCAGATTCCTCGAAGAGAGCAATTAAAAAACATCAATTAATAAATCATAAGTAAAGTGCTGGGAGGCCAGTAAGTTGCTGGAGACCCGGAAAAGCAGCCATGGGCGCCAATAAAGGTTATGGTTTTTCGTCCACTTGGGTCCACAGGTCCACATCCAATTAAAAATTAAAACAATACTTTGGCCGAGGACAGGTCACGTTGGGATGCCGGCCGAGTGACCGTAAACTCGCATTATTAACAAGTTGTGAGCAAATGGATTTGCGCAAAGCCATCCCGCCCACGACTCCCATCTAGTCAGCTTACCCATTTCAACCCGTCCGGCAATTTAGCCATTCATTCTTCGGGTTTCGGGTGTCGCACGGGACGGCACGTAAACATAATTAGACGCACATTTAAAAGGTCGTTAAATGCCACAAACAACACGACCGCTCCCAGAGAAGCCGTAGAAGACCCATCTCAGGGAACCCATCCTAGCCAGAAGCTGACCCGGGCGCCACTCACGCGTATTTGCATCTGGCCAAAGTGCCTGCCACTGCCCATGGCTTGTAGCCTCCTTGTAGCCCCCTTGTCCGCGCGTGACTGGCAAAATGAAAACTTCTAGCGACACTCGAAACAAAATACTTGCACTTTAAAAATACTAGGAAAATATTTTCCTAAAAATCGAATGATTTATAATAAAATAAGAGCAAGTCTTAGACATCTGATAAAAGGCGTGTAGGATCTATGTAAGTGTTACCCCAAAAGGTGTGTATATAGATTTCGTTAAGTGTCCCAGCAACAGCGCCGACATTGGCAATAGAACATCCGTAATGCTTGCAACAGCAACAACACGCAAACACCATTAGCATCGTTGAGTCGCTTGGTGTGGCCGTGGCACACAGCAACCTTTGCAACGTAGGGAGTGTGTGCGAAGGTGCACTTCAGAGCGCTGTCAACGACTTGACATTGTTTCAAGAGCGAGAAATGCGACTTTGAAGCCTTGAACACTCGCCTTGCCAGTAGCATTTGTAAGCGGCAATCGCAAGAGCAATGACAACATGCACAGCCCGACATCTGTTCCGTCGTCCTGAATTATGAACACACAGTTCAAATCTCACTGCGAAAACTGCATTGTTGAATTTTGAAAAGGGGACCAGTAGCTTCTGGGCATAAACACAAAATTAAATATCCCATTAAGGCCTGATTTCATTTACTTTTCATATAATAAACATTTCCTAATCTTATTAGGGAAAATTAATGGTTATAAAGTTATGATTAATAGCTGATATATTTCCCAGTAAATTTATACAAACTCATTACTTGTCCAATGACTTTCAAGATAAATGATATGAGATATAAGTCAACTTGTCGTATATCTAATAAAAGTAAGGTAATAAGTAAGTAACCTTACATATTAAGTATACGACAAGGCAGGTGTTTATATTCACCAATGGTTCTTCTATTTTAATTTCCTAAATACATGCTACTTCATTTTATATTTATGCTAAACTTATTTGATTGAAAATATATTTTATTAAATGAGAAATGAAAATAAACAAAAAATAAACCATAAGGCATAACCGAAGACACTTCATGTAACTCTTATTGTCTTCTCCCGCGAACACCCATGCACTTAACCCCAGGTAACTTATGTCTGGACTGCCTCAACCTCTCCCCAGGTATACCCAGGTGCCTGGCTAAGTCAACACGTGGCTTCTGGCAAAGTGCTTAAGAACCACACCCAGACCCAAGATGTCTGCCTCCCTTTGGAGCCGCCAGATGGGCGATGGAAGCACTTTGGATGCCCATCTGGACCTGGGGAGAGATACCTAGAATTTCGTGGGACTTTGCAATAAAAATGCAACATTTATAGCTGGTCGCTGTCGTAGCCTTTGCTGTGGTTTCTTCGCAGCCACGTCCACTCTGCCCAGTGGAAACTGTTTCCCACTAACACTCCATTTTCGCACAGTAGCTCGATGAGGGGAAGTTCTTCAGAAAAAATTATATGCCACTTGAATTAAATAACGAAATTCTCTCAAAATAATATTTGGTAATATAAGGTATAATAATATAAATTCTTTTAAAAAATATTTATAAAGTATTAAGGTAAATGTAAAAGAAGGGAACACAAAGATCGTTATTTCATACTTATTATAGATGTTTTGAGAGTCCCGGTGAATATAAATAAAAACATTTCCCCCGTGCTTGATGCGCCACTGTGTGTCCGTTAAGTCGTGACCTCTGCGAGTGGCCATTAACGCTTTTTTATCTGTTCATAAATTTTAATTTTGGCAAAATACTCCAAGTACGTGCCGCACCCCGAGCCCCGCTCGGCACGCCCTGGCTTTCAACTTGAAACGAAGCCACCATAATTCTTCGCTCAGCTTTCCCGGGAGTGGGTCCGGGTGCTGGACCCAAGTCAGGGTCCCGGGTCTTCCCTTCGTGTGTTTGCCTGGCGTTTTCATTTTGGCCAAAAGAAATATGACTTGGAGGCTGCCTGCGGCCATGCAGTATTCCTTCAGCGTCTTTGAGTCGAGGACCCGTAACCTTATTTCGCCAGCGGAGCATCCTTGGCGCTGGCGGGCTTGTTTATCGTCCTTTGCATCTCATTGAGCTCGCCTGCCGCTGGCGAACAGATCCCGCCCACTTACACTCGCCTGCTTGGAAACGCTTTTCCGGAATGCGGGTGCCTTGCTCCGTGTTGTGCCTTTACGTTTTCCTTTTCGCCGCCTTGCTTTGCTCCGCACTTTTCAGTTTTCCATTGCATATTTAACCTAATTAAAATGAGTTATGTGAGACAGGTGGAGAGAGCGTGTTAATCCTTGACCTGCTGACTTTGCCGGAGCTCATTTTCCCAGTCGCCCAAGTGGCGCCTTGAGCTGAAGATGTTTCGCCTGCTATCACAAAATGTTTTCCGTTCGTTTTTTTAACGTTTTCAACGTTTTCTTTGCTGTTTAGATATGGTCTGGTGGAGAAGTCTTGCCTTGTGATTTGAAATTGGATTTTAAATTAAAAGAAATATGCTCAACGATGAACTCCTCAGGACTAAGTAAACGCTAGTGATTCAGCTTGAATTTCTGTAAAGATTTAACAACGTTGAGCTCCAATCTTAATATAAAAGATATTTCTATTTAAATTTAAACATTTGCCTAGATAATTTGTGAAATACTTTAAGTAAACGGTGTTAATCTGTAATAAAAACAGAAAATATTTGCGTTCTTTGAACTTAAGCTTGAAAATGATAAACCGAATTCAAATAAACCTCTTGCACTTTTGCATGGTAAATATTTCTGTTTTCGTTTACACACAACACTTCATATTTACGTTTCATTAATAAAAAGGCAAGACAAATATTTTCTTGGTAATATAAGAGAGCAGAAAGCAAACGCCGAATCGATAGGAAGCTTCATCTAGCTTAGCCACTTACAGCTCCCTAAACTTTCCATTTACCCCATCTAACATTTATGCCCTGTCTCTTATCATTCCAGGTATGTTAATAGAGCCAAGTCTCAACAAGTGGATCTCCATCTTGGCCAAACAGGGAACAAACAATGGCCAAGAGAGCGAAGAGCAAACTAACCTAATGAATTTATGTACGAGGTGCAAGGTGCAAAACGCACAGGGCCGGGCAAAGGCTCTCTAACTGAAAGTACTTAAGCCCATAAAATATTCAGGCCGTGAACATGTGGGGAAAATTACAAAGAGCGCCCGGAAAAGCAGCACAAAAATCCGGAATCCGGCACGCAGGCATGGAAGACACGGTGGGGAGAGGTAGGAAATAAACGGACGGACACTCGACTGAGTAACGAAATCCTATGGAGGAGGAGGCATTACACACAAAGAAATTACTCTAGAAACGATTTAAAGAGTTTGTACATTAAAAAGTACTATTTACCTTATAAGGACTGATACTTTTTCCTCTAATTTTCCACTGTTAATTGCCTACATTTTCCAATTAATAGCTGAAGTGCTTATGTTTTTTAGGCTCCCTTTCATTTATCAATGTTGTCACGGTTTCTCTCCGTGCACTCTTTAGGATCCACAGTTTTCTGAAAAAGTCGCCATCGCACAATTTGCCATTGTGAGTTTAGGGGGCGTATATGGTAGGGCACGAAGGTCTTACCCTTGCCCCGGGGGATAGGCAGCCAGCCACTGATTGAAAAGAAAATTACGGGCAAGTAGTTGGCCGGGTGGTCGCCAGATGGTCTCGACAACGACAACGACAGCGGGGCCACGGTGACGTCTGTGCTGCTGATGAGCAGCATAAATGTCCTGCGGATGGGCAGGAATGAGAGGAAACGGAAGCAAGCGGCGCCGCCAGTGGGACCAGCGGCCTTGAGCGCCGGAAGTGGTAAAAGCCAGGGGGCCCAGGGGCCGCCACGCTCCACGCTCCAAGCCATTTGCATTTAAGAGTACACATTGAGTTGTCTATGCCCCCTAGACAGCATCCGCTGCTGGCAACTATTTCTTTCTTTTCGCTCCAAAGAACAGGTTTCCGTTTCCTTATTTACTGTGGTTTTAGGCCATTGATTTTTATCAAGTTTTCCTTCTACAATATTAATATACAAACTTGAACAATCAATTTCCAATCGAGTTCCGATTATAGTTAAGCTATGACTCAATTTTTAAGTATTTCCTTGGCATTGCCTTGATATCATCCCACTGTACTGACACTGGAGCTGGGCTAAAAGGGGCTTAAAAGGCGTGGAGACGGTGCGGCTGGGATAGCACGTTGTGGATATTAAGCATGTCCTTAAGCATAAAATGTCAATAAGTGCACCCAATCGATGCTAAGCAGTTTACATTGCGACAAGCCACTGAGGCATCGTCTTGCCATTTTCCAGTGCCCTCCTGCCCTCCCATATCCTTCGATTGCGAACAGGAACCTTTGCTAACAATGCAAAGGACTCGGAAAAGCACAATCACACTCACACCCACACACATCCTTGCTAGTAGCAGCTTATCTTTATGCAGGCGTCTCATATTTTCCGATAAACGTATTTGGAAAAGCGAATTTCCGCTAGCATTTCACGGGAATAAAATTGAGCTTGGGAGTAAGTAGTTTGGGGAAATATTTTCGCTATTTGAATAAGCTTTACATTTAAATTTGTTTATTACCTTTATAAGGTATTTATTTATTTTAGGTATTTATTAAAATATGGTATTATAGGAAATACATTTAATCTGCTTTAAAAGTTCATTAATTAGGCTTATGTAAAGCTTATTGTCTAGTTATTACCCATAAAGACAATCAACATACGTGGATCGGGAGGGTTTACCCAATACCTTTCATCGGAGGCCGTTCTTTCGGCAATCGACTCTGTCTTATCCGCATGTCACTCACTCCGTACATTTCTAATTTCGTTGTAAAAACAAAGAACACATTGCTTATCAGCTTGTTCTGGTATCTGCAAATAGCACACAAGTGTGATAGATACGTCTCTCAACTTAAATATAGCTACAGGTTGGGCAACTACTAGTTCAGTTTGTCGAGTTCCGGAAGAGTTGGCGGTCTAACCGGGAAATGAAAGGTACTAAATGCTGAGAGAGTGATCAGTGCTCGGAGACTAAAGATAGCTCACCGTAGTTCCGCAATGTCACATCCACATGGCCATTTTTCTGGCCTGCCTGACCGGAATCGGGGCGTATTCGTTGGAGGAGAAGTGCCGACTCTTGGCTGGAAAGGGTTATATCGGAGATCCCAGTGATTGCCAGGCCTGGGCATATTGTCAGGACAATAGGCTAATTGACCGACGTAGCTGCTCGGACGGCACGATGTTCAATTTCCGGGATGGAACCTGCAAGGAGTCGTCGCAGGCCAAGTGTCATTCCAACCTCGGGGAGATCTGTGCCGGCCTGCAGCCGGGTTCCTATGCTGCCGATCCGGCAAATTGCCGCCGATTTATAAGCTGTGAGGCCATCGAAGATCCCACCGTGGGAGACTGCGGTGCGGATCAGGTGTTCAGCAACGAGCTACAAACCTGTGTGAATGACGTTTCCGGCTGCCCGCAGAATAATATATGTTCCTACATCAAGGACGGCTCGCTTCTTGGAGATCCCCAAACCTGCAAATATTACCATAAATGCCATAATGGATTCGCGACTTTGTTGAATTGCTCTGCTGGTCGGTATTTTAATAGAATATCGGGTCACTGTCAGTCTTGGCTACCGGAACACTGCTCCAAGGACGACGAGACAGCGCCTGTAATGCCTCCCGACACGGATTCTCATATCTGCTCGAAGTACTATCAGGCGGATCGATCCGGAGTGCAGAGATTTCCGGATTTAATGACCTGCTACGGTTACTATACCTGCACTTCACAGTTCGACCTGGGCCAGTGGAGCAACTGTCCCTGGGGCAGCCATTTTCAGTGGTGGAGCGAACGCTGCGGATCACCGGAGGACAACAGCTGCTCCTACGATCGCTGTGGAAACATGAACCGGCTGATGGTGGCCACCATCAATACGGGCTGCCGGGAGTACACTGTTTGCCGGGACTATCGCTCAACGAGATCGGAGAAGTGCTCCGATGACTATCCCTACTTTAACGAGCTGAGTGGTCAGTGTAGCCGGGAGTTCCCCAATCACAGGGTGTGCTACATGGATGGCTAATCTCAATTAGAATTTGTCTGTAATCGATAATATTCGTTGAATATATATTTAATTAAATACTTGAATAATTTATCTTTAAAAAGGGTTTATTTACAAACAGTGCTTTCAAATTCGGTTCTTACTTTTATGTTCTTTTAAAAACTCCAATTGAATAATTAATTGCTGAAAAGAAAAGAAAAAATGTCTGCACCAACGACCAGGCCCTTTTCTTCTTCCTTAACTCACTGCTGCTTTCTCAAAAACAAAAACATGAGTTTGGCAACAAAAATAAAAATAAATGAGCCTGAGACCAAATTTATGCTCAGCATTTTTTACATCCTACTACTTTTTGCCTTATTTAGGCATTACAACGCAGAGTTAATGCTTTAAACTTTAAATTTAGTTAACTAAAATCACACTGAGGTGTATCAACAAAGTTTTGTAATTAACAGAAAACAATTACTTACCATATGAGTAATTGTTAAAAGCCACTGCTGAAACGTTTCTTGAAATATTCAAAAAATGTTATCTTATATAACAAGTGATTGATAAGTTTGCTTATTATACCTAATTAGGATAAGTGCCCACAACTGCTGCACAACTGAAGAGTCGTCTTCCAAAGAAGAGACATCTTTAGGTTGTTGTCTGTCTGCCAGAAATAATTCAAATGAATCAACGAAAAATTCAAATATTTGCCGCTCTCGGCGATGTCAGGACCCCAGAAGGGGCTGGTGTCTTTATGAAATAGCCTTGGGTGGCACAGTAAACGGCCTTAAAGTGGGCGGATGGAATGGCTGCAGGCGGCAGTCAGCCCAATGACGAGGCACAACAATACGTCGCGTCATTGAATTATTATGATTGACTTTTATTACACGGAATTGCAATTTATTTTACTTAACAACAGGCTGGCATCCCGGAGCCACGGAGTGCGGTTAAAAGTAGCGAAAATTTGAATGAAAAGTTGTAAAGAAATTACGTTATTTATCATTCGCCGAGTGGCAACCAAACGACAGCGGCGCATTCCCGTCGAGAGACCGAGAGGGGGACCGAGACATGGCCCAAACCGTTTCCGTATCCGCTCATTTATTTGCCGCACTGTCAAGCGCACACACCCGTACACAGGCAGAAAATATTAATAAATCGATTATAAAAAATGGAAAAACTGTAGTTTACATTAAGAATAAAGATTATACCATTTTTATGCTTGTTTTAAGAAGAGATTCCAAATCATACAAGCTTTAAATTTGAGTAATAAAATATTTAATCAAAGTAAATTATTCGGAAAATTTCGCCGCATTTTCCCCATATATTGAAGCACTTTTCATCGTAGTTTGTGCACATTTAAAAAGTTTTCCGCGGCGGCAGCAGAAATTCAAATTTATTGTTTGCGGTTGCCAGGCGGACCGACGGCCACGCCCACCTTTAGTCGATGGGCTTAAAATTAGTGGCGTCGTCTTGCTGCGAATCGATGGGCGTTTGATTAACGGTCCCGCCAAAAGATTGAATCGCTTAATTGCCTTAAAAGTGGGCGTGGCCGGGGGCGGTAGAGAGGAAAATAGCAGGGACTGGGGGAATTAATGGCAGTATAAAAGTCGTGACTATCCAATTACACACGATGTAGCGGGCTCAAGGCAGTAAGCCGTTTTTGGTTCCGCCATCACTTACCTTTAATTAGCTAATTCCCTTTAAGGTCTGGGCCCTCAATTGTGGTTCGGGGATTACCCGATGGCGCACTCCGGGGATTAGAGTTTAGTAATTGCTGTAGAGGACTTTTCGGCTTTTGTGCCCCACAAGCAGAGTAGCAAAGAAAGTTGTCTCAGACTCCGCCGAGGCCGCGGCAAAGTTTCTGCGGCTAAGCATGGCAGGAAAAAATAAAAAGAAAAGCGGTCGAGAAAAGTAATGGCTATATTTATGTTATCTTCCATCTAACTCCGCACTTCCGTTTATCAGCTTAGCCGGGAAATTCGTTTCAATAAGAATGAACCTTGATGGGGGGGTCTTTGAAGCGGGATGAAAAAAAGGTGTTACTTGTCTACTTTTAATGCTCGCTTCGTTATTAATTTAAGCTCTTCATAAATTATCATAGATAGTAGCAAATATTTTAATTACAGCATTTTTTTATGAACCACAAACAAAAAATTTAACATTCATGACTCTTTTTAATATAAAAAGCCTATATTAAATCTCGTTAACGATAAGCCCCCAGCTCAGGCTGCCTGGTTTTTAATCAATTTCCATAGAAATGCCTTTGTTTCAGCCATTCATTCTTCGTCATTCCGCCATTTAAAAAATAATTCAAACTCATTAAAGGATGAAAAAGGCGCTGCAGTCCTTTCACCGCATCGTCGACGATGGACAAGGGCGGGAGAAGGAAAGGACAAAAGGCAGCAGGGGAAGCACAACGGCAGCCGGGGAAGCACAACGGCAGCCGGGGAAGCACCAAAGTCGCGGGGGCCAAATGCCAGTGCAATTCAATGCGGGCTACCATCAACCGCAGGCTGCGACATTCCAGTGTTAAGCGCTTTCTTCGGATGGCAGTGAAAACCGCACAAAGCCAAGTCCCCAAGTTACCCTCGATTCCGGCCGGGTTTACTCAATGCAGTCAGGGCCAATGCCACTGCCACTGTCGCTGCCACTGCCACTGCCAGTGCTGCTGCTACTCCTTCGCTCCTGGCTCCTGGCTATGCTTTTGTTTTTCCAACTGGTTGACTCGGGCCACCTTCTACTTCGTGGGAGCTTGGCAGAGTTGCCAATGGAAGTGTTTCTCCTTTGCCTTAGCTGCCGTTTTCCTTCTGCCCTGGCGGGTTGTTTGTATGCGTCTGCTGTGGTTTATGTCCTCGTTGTTGACATTTAGTTGACACACACAACACGGATCCCTCCGATCCCCTCGTCGCTTTCCAACCGAGGACTTCCGGCAGAGTACAGGCCCGGGCAATGGATCATCGGCGCCTTTGTTTACACATCGCCACCGAAGCTTGCAGCAGTGCTCGTCCTCCTGATTGTTCATCGTCAGCTGGTGTTCTCCATTGTAACTAACTAGAAAAGCCAGAGCTGAGTCCGTTTTTGCCCAGCCAGAATGTCCTTTGGCCCACAGTGGACGGAGCTGTCAATATTCTTGTAATAATATTTTGAATAAATTTTAAACAAACTTGAGCTACGCGAAGCTGTGGTGTTGCTGTGGAATAAATCTTATTTTTAGCTATTCTTCTCCTGGAGTTTCTTGGAATATACATTGAATATGTAAGGACTTTTCTTTTGGGGGAAAAATCCAGGATTTCGGCTACTGTGTTCCAGTGGCGTAAACAATTTTTGAAAGGTTATTTTTGCTTGCAACAGCCGCGATCCGCACTTTGTTCCGCTTTGCACTTCATTTGCCAGCCCAGCCGTCGCCCGGCCCCTCAAGTTGTTCTTTCGTCCTAGTCGTCCTCCTTGGGGCAGTAAATTCTGTTTACCAGCTCTGCTGTCGTTGTCTTTGCTGTGGATGCATCGGTGGGATGGCTATTTGTTATGTCGTTTGACTGAAGCTGCTGACATTTATCCAGCAACTGCAGTGAGCAGCCGGAATATGCAGAGGATGCGCCGCCTCAGATATTAAATCGCCTCTAGGCAATAAGAGACTGCAGAGCAGTTTTTGCTTGATATTCCAGCCTTGAAAATATATAGTGCACATAATGCAGCAGTGGCAGGGAGGAGAAAGTATTGGATTCCCTGGAAGCTACATTAATTATTTACAATTTGTTCAACGTCTGGCTGGGAGTTATTTTTCGCAGCAGCTTCTGTTGACCAGCGTGCTCTCAGGGAAAATGTATAAAATCGGTAGAAAAGGGTTATTTAAAATATATTTAAAATTTATAAAGGGACTTAAAACTAAGAGTACCTATGGATAAATTCTTAGCAATCAAATCAGCCAACATACAAAATTCATAAAATATGTTTATTCTGCAATTTAAAGGAATTCAAAGGAAGTTTTTATAGGCTTTCATATTTATGTTTTGAATTGTTCCAGCAAACATAACTTTGAATCATTGATGGCCTGCCTAATCGACTTTTGTAGACCAAATGGGTTTTACTTGCGCCTTCCCCCAGGAGTAGGTCTAAATGGTTTTCGCCTGGACTTCGAGTCAACAATAAGTACAGATTGTCGCTTGAGGAAGTTACGTGAGGGCACTTCGTTATCGTCATCCGTGGTGGCCACTGCGTGAGGATATGATTTTAGAATGGCCAAAGGGCACGGCACGAACTGGACTGGTATCAATATCTTACCCGCCGCCGGCGCCTGTTCCGGCGAGGATGAAGAGGTGCCAGCTGCACGCTGTGCCCGTCCCGCAAAGAGATTGTAATAACACATGGGCATCGGCTGGGGCTTCTCGCCCTCGGGCGCCGATGGTGACTTGGGCTGCTCCGACTTGTACATCTCCTCCTCCTCCTCCTCGTCGACAATGTCCAGCTTGGGTATCTCAAACGGTGGCACATCCTCGGACTTGCTCAGCTCCTGGCAGCGCTTAATCTTTAGTTTGAGTATCTGCAGAGGGTGGAAGAGGAGTAGGAAATTTCCGGCAAGAATAATAATTGGATTGCTTTGAATCTTACCTCAATCATGTCCTCATCTACGGCAGTGTGAGCCAGGAAATTGGGTAGTTCAGCCACGCTCACATGGAGCTTCCTTTCGGGTATCTCGATATTGCTCTCATCCACCTCCTGCACCTTGAAGATCATCTCGCAGATGCGTTCCTTGAGATACTTGAGCACACCCATCGACTTGTCCGCCTCATCGGTGTCCAGCTTGCGGTCCTGCTCCTTGGCCGCGATACTGTTCTTGATTTGCTCGATGACCTCCTGGTTTCTATTCAAATATTTAGTTTAGGAATCAAATATTAAATCTTTTATCAATGTATACTAACACTTCGCTCTCCTTGACATCTGAGAACTTGGAGGCCTCCAGCTCGCTGGTCAGCGCCTCGCGTTCCGCCTCCAAATTGGCCTTCTCTGCCTCGGCGGCCTTCCTTAGATAGTTGAGACGGGCAGCGGACTCCTTTTGGGCACTGAATCGCTCAAAGACCTCGAAGGGCGAGGTGGCGCCGGAGGCCTCCATCAGCTGCTTGAATAGCGATTCCATATCACTGGTCACGCTCTCCAGCTGGGACGCCGGCTCCTCCTCGCCGTTCTCCGTCTTGGCCGTGTGCTGATCACCGGAACTGGAACCGACGCTGTCCTGATGGATCAACGTCTTGGTTTCCGCAAAGAGTTTGCGACCAATCCGCTCCAGCTCGAGCTTGCGTGCCTCAACCTGTTTCCGGAAGTCGAGGGCCTGGCGCTCACGCGTCTTCTGCGACAGATTGGCCTGCTGCTCCTGCCGCTGGAGGATTACCTTGGCGGCATCCCGCATTTCAACAGCCTCATTGTGTACCTGCTGCAGACGTTCGATCTCCGCCTTTTGGTCGCTGAGCGAGGCCTCCAATTCCCGCAGACTTCGCTCAAAGCGCTCCGCATCCGTCATCAGGGAGGCCTCGATGGAGCGGTATTTCTTGCGGATGTGCTCCGCCTCCATCCACTGGACATTGGTGCGATGGATCTCGTTCTCCAGCTGGCATACAAGCTGTTTTTCAAAGAATAGAACATGAAAAAAGGCTAATTAATATATTAATTTAGAAGTTTCTACCTTCCTATTGGCATCCTCCTCGAGGGTCTCCGGCGGCTTCTCGCCCAGATTCTGATTCTGGGCCTCTTTGTTGGCCAGCAATCCTCGGTACTTCTCCACCAGCTTGCTGAAGTGCTGCTGGCGGGACTTGAAGCGATGCCGCAGCAGATCCATCTGCTTGCGGCTTTCGGTGATCTTGAGATCGGTGAGGAAGATGGCATCGTCGGCATTTCTGGCCCCCACCGGATACGTGGCTTTGCCCACAATTAGAGTGGGCGTGCAGCTCTGCGCCCTGCGTGGCTCCCCACTCGACTCCTTAATGACCAGCGGGCGCTGGAGGGGATTGCGAAGTCGACTCGCCTTTACAGTCAGCTCCTTGATGTCCTTCTTCAGGGTGCCAATGGTGTCGCCGTTGATGCGGTTTTGTTTCTGCCACTCGGCCGCATTGGCAGTCTTTTGGCCCTCTTAAAATGTAGAAATTTAATGGAACAAGCACTTGACATGGGAAGACTTAAGGACACTCACCTGCCAACAAAATCCGCTTCTTAATCTCATTTATTTGTCGGTTCAACTCGTTTAGCTTGTCCGATTCCATGGCTTCATCTGTGCAGTTGTCTTCCAAAAAGCGTTTAAAGGATATTCCGCTTGGCTTGTCCTTTGTTGGATCGATTTATCGGTTGCTGTGGCAACGATTAAGTTAACAATGAACTCCTCCCTTGGTTGCTACACTTTCTATGACAGTTTCCAAAGTAAAATAAAACAAATAAAATGCATCCATAACTAAATTTAAAAAATATGATTCTGCGCATTGTTTGGCAGTATTTGGAAATACCTCTGAATAGCCATAAAAAGTTACATCAATTATCTACATATCGCGAAAAAAATTCTCTAGAATTTGTATTGTTTTATTAATTAGAAAATTTAATTAAAGATTACAATAATTTGTCGTTAGATCAAGGATGGCAATCGGAAACAACTAATATTATGGCAAACAAAGAAATCGAGACTTGATCACGAGGTTCCGGACCCTGGCGACGAACTCGGCGGCGTGGCCGGGCTCCTGGAAGGTGCAGGCAAAGTGCTCGGGTGTGCCCTCCGGACAGAAGGCGTAGTTGAAGTTGAACCATCCGCAGCTATCGCTCCTGTTCTCCATATATCTGATTTGCCAATTGCCATCGACGCGTGTGTAGACGAGTAGGAAGTTCGAGTTCCTTTCGCGGAGCAATATGTAGTACAGACCGTGACGTTCCAAAATCTTAATAACGCCTGTGTAGGGATATCCGTTGTCAACTCGTTGCCACTTCCTAACGCTGTTGAAACGGAACAGCTTAACTGGCTGGCTAAACAGTATCCTGGCGCTGTACTCGATATCCTGCCGATCGGCAATTGGCTGGTTTATCTTTAAGATTAGGCGCGAGTATCCACTCACGTCCAAGTTACTCTTAATGCCGGAATCATCGCTGTCGCAATCGCTGGAGTCCGAATCCGGGCCACGGCCAGCCCATCCATCGCTGGCATCTAGTCTGTAAACTCTTCGCATAACCTCATTGCGAATGATTGGTCTTCGCTCCACAGGCTCTCCGGCAGCCAACAAATTTTCTCGGTGCTCCTCTCGAGTCGGGTTTGGGTGGAATATGTTTTGTCTAAACACCCTTGAGTAGTTTAGGGAGCTCCTTTCCATTTGGTCTAGTTTGTTATTGTTTTTTTCTGCAAATTGTCAGCTAGTATAGAAACGACTAGAAAAGACTATTTGCAACTACTTACCCTGGCAGCAGGCCCTTAACATTTTAGATAGATTTATGCCCACAAGAAGACTCTTCAGTACTTTGGACGTTTCCTGTTTAATGTCCTCCTCCTCGGATTTGGTCCACCTCCGTTTTCTATCGCCAAAACAGAGCCTTACACTAGGCCTCCAAATTGGTTTGAGTCCAATTATGGATCTAAAGATGCCAGCACAAAGTCCTTGCATTGTTTTCTTAACTTTGGTAATCGGCTCTTCGATCTGCATTGGATTTTGGGCTAAGCTGATAGGTGTTGGTTCCTGGATCACTGGTATTATTACTAATGGTTCCGACACATTTTCCACTCCCGAAGATCCAGCCAACACGGTCGCTTGAGATTCTTCAAGAGTGCTTACACTTATATCCTCCATTCCGGCCGAAGTTGGCTCCTTGATTTTTGGTAGCCGATCTTCTTCGACCTCAAATACATTTGGTTCGACAATTACAGGTATACTTAGTTCTTCGACCTGTGATATATTAGCTTCCATTATAACAGGTAGCTCTAAAACTTTAGTTTCCATTGCATTTTGATTTTGAAAGGACGCAAGAGCTAGTTCTTTTATGTGTCCAGTTTCTGCGCTGACGCAGGACATTTGGAGTTCCGGTATAAAGTAAGGGACTGGGTGTTTATCGTCGTCGGATATCTCGGGAATTGGTTCCGAGTGGGAGGACGTTTCACATTGAAACCCAAAAAGATCCTTTACCTCAACTTGCTCAAGCAACTTCCCCATGATATCCATGTGGGATATGAGAGTTTTCAGGTTGCAGTTCACTTCAAAGGAATCTTGCGATGCCGTGCAGGACTCGACGTCTGATTTTTGGATCTGGAGATTGGGCGAAACGGACTTGTCTTTGGGAACATCATCTTCTGCAGTGGCATCGCTTTGCCCATCCACATTGAATCCATCCATGTGGCAGTCCAACATTGTTTTACTTACTATCGAAAGAAAAACCGAACTTAGAATTGACCGAGATTTTGAACACTACTAACTTACCGATTACTGAGTGTTGTTGAGTCGACTTGAAGGCTACACCGAAGTGAGTATATTCTGACAGGCTTTTCAAATTTATAATTGGATATTGTGGATATCTTAGAAAAGACCAAAAGTTCGTTTTACAATGAAAATAAGTCTTCTTCTGGCCTGTCACTCCAAAATTTCTTTTGTAATCGTATCTTTTCATTAGCATCACTCTCAGGTCAGTTTTCTAATGCTTCCAGTATAGAGGAAAATGTATCTGTATCTGAAATGTTTCCGTTCATTGTTGTCCGCACGCATGCCAAGGGCCGTGCGGCAGTTCGGCCCCTGCGTCTAATTACAATTTGCT
Source organism: Drosophila kanapiae (assembly GCA_008042475.1). Taxonomy (NCBI): domain Eukaryota; kingdom Metazoa; phylum Arthropoda; class Insecta; order Diptera; family Drosophilidae; genus Drosophila; species Drosophila kanapiae. The sequence goes on along the minus strand of VNJM01000021.1, from coordinate 35,813 downwards.
TTTTGTCCAACGGAGCGTATGCGTAATCATAGAGCCGGTAAAAGGAAGCTCTGCCTGCCTGCCTGTCGTCCGCCCGGAGTGGATTGCGAATCAAATTACATTGACAACAACTTTTCGCTGGCTTTTCAATGGACGAGGAATGAGCTCGAAAACAAAAAGCACCTGAAGGCCAAAACAAAACATTGCCCGGTTTCGCGTTCTTGTTTTTATCCGAGTGAGATAAGTGTACCGAATGTATGTATGTTCTATGGGTATATGGAAGACGCACCGAGCCCAGGACCGGGCCGGCAGCTAAACAAATACGCGAGGGACGAGACCAGGCAAAGCAAATAGCGGAGCAAAAATATTTGAATCTGAAATATGCATAAAATGCGGGAAAACGAATTCAAAGCACTGCGAAATAAATAAATAGCGAATGCAAACAAAATGGGAACAGAAAGCGGAAAACAAAAATTGGGTAGGGGGAAAATAAAAGAGACCAAGGAAAGTTTCCTTCGCCAAAGTAAAACAATCAAAATTTGCGCACCATTAAATTTTGTATTGTACTCGTTCCACCGCACTTCCCCTTCAGCTTTCGCAATTTTCTCATTTTCCTCGTACTCACTCATATGTCCCTCAGTGTGTGTGTTTTTGCTCCAAATCGACTTTCTCCTCAATTTTCAAAGCTCTGATTCCGCGCGACTCGATTTTATCCCAGTCAATCGTCAAATTCTTTGATTTTTCCCCCGTTTTTCCCCGGCTGCAGCCTTTGGAATCCCTTCAAATATTTGCTTGACACTCATCTATTTGCAAAACCGATCAAAGTATGGAGACAGCGAAATGTCAACTATGATTGCGACACAAATTGAACTTGATTTATGACTTTGTTTTCCACTAAATTCCAGCTAAATCCTTGTATTCATAAAATTTCAGCTAATTCCGATCGCAGCTTTATCGAATAATCAGATTAGATGTGCTCTGTGTGGCCTTAAAATGTTTCCGTTTTTTAATTAGTTTTCTGTTGTACATGGCAAACGAATTTAATTGCCAAATATTTATTTGTTTTTGTGGCACCTGGGCACCAATAATAAATTAGCATTTGTTGAATATTAATTAGGGTAAATGCAAATATGTAAATATATAGTTTTCAAATTGTAAAAGGTGTGATGTAACTGCTTAGTTAAATATTCTTTAATTGAAATACTGCAGGTGAAAGTTTGGACTGTAATTAACTGGACTAGTTACTATTAAAGTTGAAACAAATTGAATAAAATAAACTTATCTACGTGATGATAAATTTGCAAAAACGACCTTCCTGTTCATTTTATTTAAAGTTAATCAATTTCTAATATTTTAATTAATAATAAATAATTAGAAGTATGCTGAAATTCTCATAGATCATTATAACTAAGGCGAGAATTGTACCAATAACCTAATTTTCAGAGCCATTTATTTATTCAGTTGGCCAACGAAATTATATACAATCATGAGGATTACATTACATGGTAATTTCCAAAGACAACTGAAATATTTAGCTCTTGGTAACCCAGTCCCGGCCGGAGTCGTAGTTAACTTTCATCTTTGGAGTGTGCAAGGCAACCTGGCAACCTGGTCGAAAGCTACTCGGGACCTGGCCCAGGTGTGACATTCTGCAGCTGCCAGGACAGGCTTCGAGCCCATTAAAACTAATTACTCATAATCATTTTGGCTACTGCTCGACTGCCTTTAGGACACATCCTTCGCTGCTACATCCTCCTGGCGAGCGACAGACCCAGCTGCCACATACACATTGAAATTAATTAAAATTAAAATGGAAGTGGAAGTGGATTGGGGATGGGGATGGGGATGGAGACCTAGCAAATGGAAATGGAAATGAAAACGGAGTCCCGCGAAGCTGCACATGTGGCAGGCTCAAGTCCGTGGTGATTTCCATGAAAACGACTCAACCGCGGATGATGGGGAAATTAGTGGCCTGGGGAAAGAGCAAAGGAGATGAGTCAAATGTACAAAGTCAAGTGCGCGGCGACCGATGAAAAATCTCTGCGAAAATTAATTAAATTCTGTAATTTAAGCCCACCCCCGGCAACGCCACCAGAAACTCGGTGCTCGTGGGGGGCTTTTATCATGATTATGTTGTGTCACTTGGCAGCAAGTCTGCCAGCCTCCCGCAGGATCCTTGTACCTGGGTTCGGTGACCTTTCGTCCTGACATTTACTCTTCATGCAGGGCAATGCAGGCCAGGCCAGTGTGCCTTCTGCACACTGAGGAAAGAAAAAGCGACCTAAAAACCTAACCCTAAGTTTGATAAATATACAAATTTATTTATTTATTAAATAATTAAAGTTCAACCTTTGTTGTTAATATTATTCCATTATTATTTTGCTTAAATAAAACATTTTCTGGACTTTTTTTAACCAAAACTTGTGCAACTTTTTATATTTCTGAGTGCACTTATTTGTTTTGTGAATTGGAGTGTGTGTGTATGTATTGTGTGTGTGTATGTGAGAGTGTGTTAGGAGGTCCTGCAGGCAGAGCCTTTCGCCAGATGGCGCCACCTTTGCAGCGCTGTCAAGCGCAACGCAGCGCAAAATTATTCTAATTAGAGTTCCCCATCTGCCGCTCCTCCATGATATCCTTTACAGTGCCTTTGAAAAGTTATTCAGTTAGACAGGGAACGGGACAAACACGTCTTCTGTCTGTGTGGATTTTTCCTTTTATGTAGATATTTTTTTTCTTGCTCTAAGCACTTTAGTTTACCAGTAGTTACACTCTTTTCAAACAGCTAATGTGTGTGGATAAGAGCTTTGCGGGGTAGAAAAAAGTAATCAAATGTGTGTGTTTACGTTTTAAGTTTTCAGGATAATTTTGTGGTATGCCCTAAACGGGGTCCTAACATAGTTTTTAGTTTTTTTTTTGGGAGTTATTGAAGTACTGAAAAGTTTTTTACTAAAGTTTACTGTCATAGTTATTGAAAGATTTTGAATTCTTTAAGGCACTAAACTTTAGAGTGCTTAAAATTTATAAGATAAGCTTCTATCGTTTTTATTTTTATTCAATTTATTTATTTTAAATTTCAAAATTCATTAAAAAACTAATGGTGTAAATCCTTCCCCCTGGATGTTTGTTTTCTTGTGAAATTAATCCTGAAACATTTGAATAAAATATGAAATTATTTGGCAAGGTCCCAGGCCTGGCACTGGCGTGCCATCTGCTCTGCAAAAATTGCGATCCAATAACTCGTCACGTGGACAACAGCTGAATAAAACATGGTTGCTGCCGCCGCCCGAGCCTTGACAAAATGAAATTTTTAAATGTGATGGCAAGCGGAATTTATGTAATAATCTCACGGCACGGAGACATATTCCATTCCAGGACTTGTGTGCATGATTTATCTTAAGCCGCATAACAATGGCGGTGAAAGCACTTCCTGTGTGCGTGATCCTGCAACCGCCTCCCACATCTCCTCCCTCAATGAATCACGCAGCAAGGAGCGGAGTGGCAACATGTGCTTAATAGTTTAACGCTTCGTGTGCCACTTAGCTGGGCATGAATGCCTATTCTGGCAAGGAGTCACCAGCCGCCAGCAGTTACATACATCTTGCCCGGCTCATGGTGATAATGCTGCCGTGCTGCAAGATGAGCTGATGGTGCAGTCTGTCAGCAGCCCATCCTTTGGCGCACTCATTTTTCGTCGGGCGTTCCAGTCGTTAGCAGATCCATCTCAGTTACAAATCCGCGAAGTTCCCAGCCGTTTTGCTCCGCATTCGCGACCCAAGCCAATCTCTTCTCGTTCCGCGCCATGAACGGGCGAGAAGGGACGCCAGGACAAGCTCTGAATCCAACGTGGGGCAAAGTCCTGGCTGGTTTCCGTTCCCACCACCTGGCATCGCGTGTCGCATGATGTATGACATTTTTGCGCCTCATAAACACCTGTCCCACCTACCCCTGATAATAACAAACAATCACACTGAAGAAACGGAATCAAAAATTATAAAGAGAATAAATTATGATACAAAAAAACAAGCTTTACCAATGTAATAGGACTTTAATATTGTTGGCACTAAAAGAAAACGTTAAAGAAAAGTTTATATAAATATATATTAAATATAAAGTCCTTTAATTAATATAAAATCATATATTTCTATTCATATTTATGCTAAAATGCCTAATGAAATTATAATGAAATTAACTCATAATGATAACAATAAGACTTTCAAAGTTTAATCAATAAAAATCATATATACTATATTCCTCTACACTTAAGCTGAAATTCGTAATATAAAATATTCTATTAATTAATTAATCTACAAACTTCTGGTATTCTATAATTAATTAACTTTTTGTATTTAGTGGTCCTTGAAAGTCTGCTTGAAGGAAAACTTGTAAGTAGCTGGAATCATTATTATTGATATTTCTTTACTGATTCAACTTACAATTAGGTTTAGCTAGTTTTTTATGTTTTATTTAATATCTATATTAATTATTCATGATAAAGGCCCTGGATTTGTGCAAGTGCAGCTGCCAGCAGCTACCTGCTCGCCACCTTATTGCTCTTTTTTGTTTTTGTGCAACGTCCAGACAGCACCCTTTGCAGGGGGAATGGTCCTTGGGGTGGCTCTATTTGCCTGAGGGTGGTGCCGGGCTGTTTGTTTTTGTTTGCCTTGACGAAATTGGCACGACTGGCGTCGGGGCGGGGCGGGGTTGTCGCCATGTTGACTGTTTGGCTATTTGCTCGTTTACGTTAACGGTGAGCTGACTTATTTTACCCTTTTACCCCTTTACCCACAACCGGTTGATTGCACGATCAAAGTCAATTGACCTTTAGGTTTGTTTGGAAATTGCCCCTTTGTTTGTCAGTTAAGTGCAATAATTTCGCTAGATAGAAATACCTAAAAAAGTTGTATCTCGAGGGTAAGATATCTGTTGTTAATCAATTCCAATTAATTTTATTTAAAAAACTCTGTCAGTTGCTATTAAATAGAGCCACTGTGCGGTGTTTGTAAAAACTACCAGTATAAAAGTATTTTAATCGGTAATCCGATTTCCGATTCCCGATTTCCATGTGTATTTTTCGATATAAATGCAAAAAAGCTGGCTGACCCGCAGATGTATCTGGCAAAAGAAAACCAAAATGTTAATATTCGTATGTGATTTATTGCCCACATTGTGGAGGGAGTTGATTAATCGGACATAATACTTTATTTTACGTAGCATTCGCATAGCTAATTGGGGTGCACTGAGCTGTGGCATCTGTAGCATAATTTTGTTGAGTAGTGTAAACATTCAAAGTTACCCGTCCGTCCACTAATTGAATAAGTTAGCTTTCCGGAACGGAATCTGTGCGGTTTATAGCTGGCTTCCTTTCGTCCGTTGGGGGGGAGTGGGGAATCGAACTGGGAATCCCCTTGCACGCAGAGCTAACTAAACTTTTTGACTTCCATTCATTTGCCGACATGATCATCATCATTTGAGTCCGGGCCGGAGCTGAAATACCATTAAAATCACATTTCGATTTAATTTGCATAAATTGAAGCCGAGTCAGTCGCTGGAAAATGAAGCCGAGCGGTTGCTCTCTCTCTCTGTAGTCTAAACATGAACTAAAATGCCATTGAAAATCGATTCAAAATCAATTAGAGAGTGATTTTGCAAAATACTTTCTATTATACTATATACTTATGCTCAGCCGTAGTTGGGTAAATCAACCAAATTAGCATTTATAATGGCAAACATACCGATATGTCTTACTAGTTTCAATATTAAATGCTTATATCGCCTTGGTTATCGACTTTTAGAAAAATTAGTCCATATTTTACCAGGATTTATTATACCAATAAACAATACTAATGATATTATATTTTTTCTCAAGCCTAACTCATTATTAAATGAATAAATTATTAATATGATTCAAAATGTTCGATATTTGTTATCGTATCGGATTTTCCCTCTCAATTTACGTACATCCCTAGGCCAAACCACTCCCTATCCGTTGAATTAAATGGGTCCAAGGACACGAAGGGGGATTATGACACTTTTTGCGCCTCGCTGCTCACATATTCGACTTTTGCTTTTATTGAGCGAAATGAAAAATTCAATTAAAATGCACACATGCTCCGTCCGAGACACAACCCTAAAACTGGGCAGAAGCCGTGCCAGCGAAAAAATTGAGAGCGGAACGAACGAGCCGGGCTGCTGGCTCCTGCCAGCAAAGTAACGGAAAGGCAACGAAAAATGTGAAAAATCAGCATAACAAAGTGGGGAAAACTATGAAAATGCATTCGCCCGGCATGACCGCTTTCACTTTTCCCTTCCTTGTTTTCCCCTTTTTTTTTTATTCGGGAAGTCTTCCGTCATGGTCCACAAGCCTGGCTGTCGTCCAGCCAGACATACTCATGTGTCCTGCCCGGGGGGTTCTACAGGGGACAGGCGTCACAATATTACATAGTATCTTTGTGCCCCGAAAAGGGTAACAGATTTGAGAGGAAGTATGTAAATAGGCGTGGCCCGTAAACACAATTCATTTGCACAAAGAATTAGACCTAGAAGGGTCCTGGAATGGAGGTTCTGCGCCGGAGCTCCCCGAAATCAGCGTTTATTGTTGTCGACCTTTTTTTTAAAGAGCTCTGCTTTTTATTCTATGGTTTATTAAGTTATGTAGAGTAACAACAAAAGGGTGAAAACCTAGGCATTGCAGGAAAGACTTTAAATACTTTTCGTAATATAAATATCACAGTTATTTATGATATCTACATAATTAAAGGTAAACTGTTCTATATTTTCCTACATTTTCTATTTAAAAATATTAAATTTATTAAGTACAACCGCATATTTTGGCTTAAATTAAATATAAAAGAATTCCTGAACTGAATCGCATTGTTTCATTTTTCGCAAATAGCAAAAACCAACTGTACTAATTGTGTCAGACTAAATTAAATTTGTTATCCTGCATTTGGCTTTATTGTTTTTTTGAATTCGTATTTACCTTTATTATTTTTGATGTTCTGCCATTGCCATTTCTGACACTCTGCTATTTTTGTCTATTGTAGAATTCGTATATTTAGCGCCTGCAAATAATGCAAGGATTGCAACCAATTGGGCACGAAGGGGGCACGAAATATAAACGCTAATGATACAAGTGTGGAGCTAACATCCCGTCCTCGGCTCCTGTCAGAGTCAGAATTGATATGGGAAAGCCGGGCTAACAAACTGCAAAGCTGAATTTACGGTTGCCGCTTTAGAATTGACAACCGAGGGAGGTTGGCGGGGCGATGGGATAGGATGGCCGGAACTGGGGATTGGTGAAGCGGCGGCGGTGGTGGTGAAGCCCGGTTTTATGGCGGATTTCAACGAAAAATATAAAAATAAAATTGGATTTTAGCGTAGATTGTAGAAGGCCGTAAATATTTTTCAATTCACTGGCCCGGGTATGTAACTGAAGGGGATTTTCCTGGAAACACACACACACATATGCATAAGGGGGCGCTGGTTGCTGGGCCCATTGATTTCCCCAAGGGGCGCCATGGAAAAGGGGTTCCGTTCCCGGGTCTGCGGTTGAGAATCGCGTGCGAATGATTTGGCAGAATTAACTCCCCGACACCGTGCTGCAAACAAATTCGCTCCCGAAGGCGTCGGGCCCCAGGACACGTCCCCGAAAAGCAGGAGAATGCGGTGGTTGGAGCAACATGTGGAGATTCGGGGATTAGGAGCGGGAAGGAAGCCTCATTTGAATGCCGAGCGAAGCGATTTTTTTCCGGTGCGTGCGGGCGGCCAAGAACCCTTTTTTTATCCTTTCAACGGCACCCGAGTCCTGGCCTCGAGGCGTTAGATATAAGTTGGAGCCTGCTTAGGCTACCTCAACAAATCCTCCGAAAACTCATTTCGTGTTGCCGGCGCCAAATTGATTTCATTGCCTGTTTGTGCTTTGTTTTCCAGCTAAATGCCTACCTCACTCAATCCCTTCCAATCCTGCCGCTCAAATGGAACATATCCTAGCTGTGGTTTTTGCCTTTGACTTGAACAAACATATTCATGGACATTCCTGCGGCCATTTGGTTAGCATTTTGATTGGAATTCGTTGTCTGTCTAAAACAAAGGCTAGTAGCTCATTTTATAAAGTATTCTTTCAGCCAAAACAAAATGTAAACTAAGATTGAAAGATTGAAGTTTAAATTATTTTAATTTGTTAAGGTGTATTAGGAAGAATATTACGATAGTTTGACATTATTTTATTCTAGATTTTAGCTGCCTAAGTTAGTAATTATATTTCCTAAGTCCTTTGTCTAAGGTGCCTTCGAGCTACTCAGCTCTGCTGATGCGGCCTGTCTGTAATATGTAGCTTGTAATCGAAGATAAGGATGCCTTGATCCAATTGTTATGATACCAGTAATAGAATAGGGATTTTAGATGGCGAATCGACAGCTAGGCAAGCGGTTGGCACAGCTCATCGATCGGTTCCACCAGGCCGCCTTCAGCCCAAGGTACCTGCTCTACACCAACATTGGCATCTCGGTGGGCCTGAGCATGGTGGGCGACACCATGGAGCAGAGCTACGAAAGGATGATCGGCGAGATCTCCGAATGGAACCGAACTCGCACCGTGCGGATGGGCATCTCGGGGCTGACGGTGGGCGTGGTGTGTCACTACTGGTACCAGTACCTGGACTATCACTTTCCGAAGCGAACCTTCAGGACGGTGATAATCAAGATACTTCTCGATCAGTTCATTTGCTCACCCTTCTACATTGCCGTCTTTTTCCTAACGATGGCTGTTCTGGAGGGGACGTCGTGGGAAGAGCTGAAGCAGGAGATCCGGGACAAGGCCCTCATCTTGTACGCCGCAGAGTGGACAGTGTGGCCTCTGGCTCAATACATCAACTTTCTGCTGATCAAGCCTCAGTATCGAGTCTTCTACGACAATACCATAAGCTTGGGCTACGACGTTTACACCTCCCAGGTTAAGTATCGCAAGAATCCCGACGAGAAGGTCGAGTCGAAAAAGGAATAATAATATAAACCAAATTCGAAAATAAAATGTGTCCATCTTTCTGTACCGAAAAACTTAAAAAACAAATGTGAATAAACTGTACTTAAAATAAATAATTAAATAGTTCTTTAAAAGATGTCGTATAAAATACATATAAAAAATTAGCTTATGGGATATAATGTGGCCATCCCAATGGTTTTCCTTCTAAAAAGTTTGTTAAAATCCGTCTAGTAATAAATCATTCCCAATGCCCGTCCGAGCCTTCTTAAAGAGACACATGCTTTTATTGGGTGTCGACGCTAGCTCAACCTGACACCATGTCCCCGGGTGTCAAGGCATCGCTCCCTCGTTTCGGAGATAGACGATGATGGAAGGTGACCCGCCCCGATTCGAGGGATCCAAAGGAAGCCCGGGTAACTTGTCCGATGCAGAACCTGGGCGGACCTTCGTCGAGGGCTGCGAAAGAGCAGATACTCGGCGAGTGAATGGCATCGAGGACCGAAGAGACACTCGAGCCGTGAGCCCTCGACGAGGAATTGTGTCAAGCATACAAAATAAATAAAGGCACAGGCCCGGCACAGGGACAAAAAAAATGCTAAGAGAAAGGGAAATCAAGTGACAAAATTGATGTCAAGATGAGCGAGTGGCGGCCGTGCCAGGACATTCACAGCCACAACCAGATGCAGACGCCGACCTGGCATCACGGCCAGCGCCTGTTGACGCCACCAAGGATGTGTACATCCACACACACACACACATGTCAACTAATCCAATTTAAATCTCTTAACATGATTTGCCGCTTTCTTTTCATTTTGTTGGATTTTATGCCATTATCCCTTTTGGTCTTCGTGTGTCCTTTCGGCAAGCGAATTGCCAAGAACGACGAAAGGCCAGGTCCTTCTCACAGTGGGCGCAATTTTCTTTCAACACTCTTTAAAAACCATGTCAAAGGTGTTCAAATATAAAGTTTACAATCTAAGAAATATTTCAGAATAATAATACCATAACTCTAAAGAAAAAAAGGTTTACATTTCACATAGGAAATGTTTAATATTCAACCACTGTACAGTCCTGCCAGTGGCAAGTTGACTTCCTGTCTTTACTGTTATCTCTCCCAAGAAGGACGCGCCTGCTAAGACCAAGGACACCAAGGACTGCGGCCAAAGGGTTTATTTATTTGGTTTAGCGGCTGCCTCGGTAGCTTTAGTCGCTCTATCCTCATTTTGTGATTTAATTTAAAAGCTCAGTCCCTCATCCCCGCCTCCGGACTCCTTTTCCGGCGAAGGAACTGGGGTCTCTTCGGCACGTGGCCAGCCGACTCTGCTGGAGTCCTCGATGAGTTGTTGGTGTGTGTGTGGTTAAAGCATCCCAAATGAGACTACGTGTTGATGACCAAGTTTGCCGAGTCACCGACGCCGCTGGCTAACCGAAGTCAACGAAGAAAAACTGAAGTGCAAAATAAAGTTATCCGCAAGTGGAAATGCCATAGCTAATGCTTGGCACAAACACCAACAGCTTGCCGCTTTGGCATTAATTAATTAAGAGAGAAGTGTGGATATACAATGATTTCTAGATAATAATAATAATTAATGTAGTGGAGGTGGGTATTTTATTTAAGTATAACCTGTAATCTACAAATATGGCACCAGAAATGTGTGTATTAATCAAATATGGCACCAGATAACCTCAACATTTATGAGTTATCAATATTTAAAGACTTCCTGTCTCAAATTTGACGCACAACAATTAGATTCACACCCAGTGGCTGAATGTATTACGGCACTGATCGATATCTGCTGCCTCCCATATAAGCTGGGTCGAGTACCCGGGAGTACACTCATCTGGCCTGGCCGCCCCCATCCGTCCGGTTCAGGTGGGGCCAGCCACGTTCAGTTAATTGGCACTCAGAGCCTTCAAACAGAAATGCCAATGATGTTTGTCTACGAAATTACCACGGCGAGAAGGGTGAATGGGTGTGCCGCTATGCTCGGCTCAGTCCCTATGTATGACCCCAGCATGTCATGTGTGGATGCGTACGACGGATGGCTATGTCCAAACTCCGGGATCCGGAGTCTGTCTAGGTGGTCCGACCGTAACCTATGCCCTCGTAAAGGCATTGTGTGCGAATGCACTGAGCCAAATAATATTTAATGCAGGAATTAAGTAATTGTCGCTGAAAGTAAAACCAATTTTCCCACCAAGTTGTAGTTTCATATTAGGATCAGAAAACTTAGTATAATTTGTCCAATTTAAACATTTTTAAATTTAAAAATCAATTAAGTAGTTTAATAATTATTTATTATATAAATCGATCTCTAAACGTCTCTTTATTGCGATATATAAGCAATAAATCGATATTATGCTCGATATATCGGACAAAGAGAATATAGTAGGTAAGAGCCAATCAATTAAATATGATTTTGTTTCGATAATATCGATTTTTCATTATATGCGATATTTTTCGATTATTTAAAAAATGGATTTAAAAAGTTTACGATATTTCGATATATTATCAATATAATGTTGATATATCAATTCAAACATTTCCCCTCTGACTATGTACTTCACTAATTTATACACTGCAAGTAATGGAATTTATCTCTAGACTTTAGTTAACGACTTTTCTCTCAGTGCATTCCGGTTGCTTGAAAACGAAATGGGTATAAGGATGAAAATGAAAGAGGGAACTGGCTGGCGGCGCATTGTGCAGCCACATGCCCAGCAGTTATAATTCCATTTGCGATCATAAAAATGTATTACGAGGGTAAGCTGCTCATAACAGGCTACTTAATTAACGAGGTATTCATGGGGCAGCACTAGAGCCAGTCGCCCATTGTTTCGCCGAGTGTACACGGGTAGTGTACACGGGTGCATACAAGACCCCAACCGCTATTCGTACTAAAAACGACATAACTGCCTTCCAAGCACGTGGCATATGTTTTCTGGAATGGTTGTAAGGAATGGGGGATCCCCTCCCTCTTCTGTGCCAGCGTAAAAGTTGCGTCAACTTAATTAACCATAAATTAGCCAGGATTCACGCGTTTTTAACGACTTGTTTGTTCGACCAAGGGCGAGAGACAGGGAGAATGATGGCCGGGGAATGATGGGGCCCTGTCCCATCACGATGGCACTAAGTCCATCTGTCAGCCAACTTGAACGAGTTAATTTATTTATCTTGCCGCAGCAGCCTCGCCCGACCCCTGGTTTCCCTCCTAATGCCAGTTGATTTATCTAGGAGCGAGTGGTTTTGAAACTTTTGGGGAAAGGAGCGTTTCATGGCGCTGTGTCGAAGTCTTATTGCGGACAGAATTGATAAATACGGGTGTAAACAAGCTGCTGCTGTTTCTGTTACTGCTGCAAGCCAAGATAAGCCTGGGATCAGGGCATTAACTCAAATGGAGAAGAAATGCAGTCATTACTAATGTCATACTTTAGCCCATTTAGAGTTGATTGCATTTTTGGGATATCTGTAAAACCATATAGCATATAAGCCAGTAGGGATATTTGAGGAATTAAAAACCTTTTGGGGAATGCTTTAAGCAGCCCCCAGTCCCCAATTATAATATGTACAAAACTACAAATTACACAAATTTATATTGCTCTGCTTAACCATTTTTATTGGCACCGAATCTATTGAATTAACAAGCACTTAATTGTTATTAGGAAATAAGAACCAATCCCTCCTAGTCCCCGGCAACTATCGATTTTCATTTATAATCCCCAAACAGTATGGCAAATCCCGTTGGGCAACAAACTTCTGACAACTATAAAGGGGATCTACGAACATATGTGTGTGCAAATCCCTCTGACCGCCTTCCGTTCCGTTTGGCAACGGTTGCCGGTCAATGGGGCTTCCTGGAGGGCCATGATATTTCACAGCTGTTTGGGTAGTAAATCAACCGCATAATGGAGCCATACAAAGGCCATCCGTCGTCCGCCATCCAGCAGCCAGCAGCCAGCATACAGCTGGGCACTTTTGGGCCTCCAATGTGACGGCGGGCTAGTCGATGATTAAAAACTCTTAATTGTCGGGATCTGGAAAATTGAATGAACATTAAAGTGCCCAGCCAGAAGGGATCATGAATCATGGTCGGGCAGCTTCATGCGAGCTTTTCAATCTGGTTCGCATATTTAAGCGTAATACCTTCAATCCGAGACCAACTTTTATGCCCGTCGGGGCCAGGAATCGCACTAAAATTGGCAACAACAAACCCAGAAACAACAGCGTAGCGCCAACAATAAGAGCAAGGCAGCAGCAACATCAACAACTCGGCAGCCACAGCAACAATCGAAATGAGAGCAGCAAATTTTAACGAGCACCACAAAACCCCAGCGCTCTGCTTTTTTAAGCCGCTTTCATTTACCCGGGCCCAAACACACACCTACCCTCCCTACCCATGGCTGTGTAATTACAAAAAAGCCGCGGGCTAAAGTTGGGAGCAGAACTTGACAAATGGCAACGGTGGGAAGAACTGTGGAGCTCTGGAGTGGTGAAGTGGTGGTGAGAACGGGCCGGTTAACCAGGATAATAGGATGAAACAAATGTAAATGAGCGGGCGGGAGGGTAGCGGTTGCAGCGGGAAATGTACTCTCAACAAAAATAAAACAATACAGGACAAAAAGAAGACTATGGCCTCGACAGTGGCATACCCGGTCCTCTGTTTCTTATGACTTACAAGCTTCTTAAATAGAAATAAAGAATTTTGTAGCTTGCAACATTATAGCTAATATACAGAGAGGCTAGTTTTGATAATATTAAAAATGCTGCTACTATATGATATAAAAAACGATTTCCCACTATCTGCCAACGTACCAAACACATTTATAATATACCCTTAAACTTTACAATCAATGGATATAAAAATAATAAAAGAAAAGAACACAGGACACAACACAACAAATCGGAACACAGAAACGCTGACTCAAAAATCTGTTAAAGACATCTCCAACTGTGTTTTTTTTTTTTTTGTCTTTGTTATTTCTGTGTCCCAAATGGAACATCGCCGCAGGTGTCGTGTCCGTGGAATAAAACGAAAAATACAAAAAAAAAAGAAGAAATCGCGACGCGTGGCTACGGGATTTATGAACCTGGTATGGGAACTACCAAAGGAACATAGTGAAAAGTTGGTCCTGTCTAGATTTCCATGTGCGATACTGCAGACTACGACAAATATTTTAAGCTCCTATCTTGATGCTGTCGGAATTCACTTATTGGGTGTACAAATTTACCAGCTCTGGCCCTGTCCAAAGTGTCGAGATACAAATGTTTTTTAGCCCACCGACACACAAGCCAGGGTCATTTCTTTATTTTCATTTGTTTGGCGGCAGACACAAAGCTCTCTTATCAAACGAATTCCGTTTGCATATATATTTCCTTTTTTTTTAGAATTGCCATGGCAATAATTCGACAATATATTCCATTGCAAAAACATTTTTTTGTTACAATAAAAGGCATACAAAATTCACTTAACATGACATTTAATACCTGCATGGGGACATTTATGGATTATATTTGTAATAAACTATTCTGAAAGAAATATTGATACAATTTGTGAAACAGAATTTAATTATAAACTAGATCCGAACAGGGAATTCTTTATTATATGTACCTCTAGAGCTTACTAACAAGTATAATGCCATAGATCCATGCAATATAACCCTTTTTTATATAAAAGTAAATTTTAATAAAAGTAAAAAAAAATCCATTTCAGACCCCATTGCGGATGGGTGATTTTCCAAGTATGAATTTGTGAAAAACGATCAAATATTGCTCATCCGCACTGGGGGCCCATGGCAGCCACTTAAGACCTTTTTGCAGTTGAGTGAGTTTTCCAGGTTTTTCCTATCATAACAATTTCGTTCAGTGCGAACCATCGAGTAATATCCGGGATTCCCTCATGGATTTTATGTGCGCTCACAGTCAATATTTCGCTGGCCGTATCAGAAAATCATTTGCTGGCTACCGCCGTCGTGCAATCAGCGGCCATTCAGCCAGGTCATTCCCTTTGGTGCCGGGTGGCGGCAACTACTCATCATCCGCATAAAAAGGACTCTCAGGCCCAACAGTTGGTTGCACATCTGCGCATTGCAGCAGCAGCAGCAGCAGCAGCCTGTTCTTCTGGGAATTTCCCGCATTGCACATCCCGTCGAGCGGCAATTAAAATCTTGTATTCGAGTTCTGGGGGAGCAGCTGGGAAGCATTTTAATTTCCCACGACGTAGGAGCATCAACATGGCTTCACAGCAGACGATGGGAGCAATCAACTCCACCAACCCCTTAACTAAGCCGACACTTGGGAAAATGGAAGACCGCATTTAGCGTTTATTTTGCATATAAATTACTTGTGGGATTGCACAAATCTCATTGCATTTCTGCACATTTCCATTGAATTTACTTACAAATAAAATGATTCAATTTTGTTAAGTTCATATTTAATATTAAACTGTACTAAGTTTATTTCTACTTTTCTTATCAATTCAGAATAACATTGTTATATTTTCTAGTTATCCCGGAATTAACAACAGATTGAAATTTATATTTAAATTAAGGTTCTTCCGCTTAACTTACGAACCATTTACGTTATAAATATAAAAGTAAATATTTAAAACAATAAACTTAGTTAAACCATAGTCAGACCTTTGTACAAAGAACAGATTTATTTAGTAAATGTTTTCAAGCCTTTGTTTTTAGCCTTAAAAGAAGTATTACAAACATTTAGTAAACTATACAAAAATTACAGTATAAAGAGTAAGAATTTTCTTTTGTTTAACAATTTTCGCTGTGCACGAAACGGAATCAAAACAAAACACGTCAAGTGGGGGTACCTAGGGGGAGCGTCTGCGGCGAAGAGCCGAGCCTGGCCAAAGGACTCGGCCGGCGCATGCTCCACGTCTGCACAGACTCCGGCGAATTGGCGGCGCAAAAATCTCCAGAGATGGCCAGACGGGCTCAGTTGCTGCAGGACTGTCGCGGAATAAAGATTGTCGGAGGGACAAAGGCGCACGAGTATTCCGGACGCGATGTGAGCAAAGCTAAGGGAACGCGCGCGCGAAAACTTCCCACCCATTCTGCCAACCCCCCAAAGAGCAAGTGTATTGGTGTCTCTGTACAGGTGGAAAATACAGAGACCTAAGGAGAGTGTGGGCTCTTCTTGTACGAATCGAGGAATTGTAATTGTAATTGTTAAAGAAGTGAAGTGAGGGCATTAATAGCGAGGCAACCACGCCCTGAAAACCAAACCATGGAGCACTTACGCCCCATGAGCTACGAGGAGATGTGCCAAATGGAGATGCTGCAGGCCGCCGGTGGATCGGCCGCATCTTCAGCACCGCCGCCAGCCATGATGCCCATTATGGTGATACCCACGGCACTCCTGCCGGCTCCAGTCGAGGGGGCGGTGGGCGGTGTGGCGGCTGGAGTCCCTGGCAATGGACTGGTTGAGCACTATTATCAGCTGCAGCCCACGCACCACCTCCTGTCCGCCGAGGCGGCAGCCACCACACCGAACTCCGGCGAATTGGCGCTCCTGCAGGGCGTCGAACAGATTCCACACGCCATCCAGCATCCACAGCAGATGAATATCCTGTGCACAGGAACGCTGGGACGACCACGAATGCCGGCGTCGGCAGCCGGCCAGAATCCAAATCTTAATCCCAATCCTTCGGTGGCGGCCACCTTGCCGCGCGGTTTTCAGCCGGCTGCCTTCGTTGCGGAAGTCGAGTCGGACTTTGAGGGCAGCGAGTGCGGTGCTGGCGGTATGACCACCACCTGCATGCCTCATTTCCGCTTCGGCGGCTGTGGCCTTCAGTCCCTGCAACACCACCCACAGCAGCAACAGGATGCAGTGGTGGGCTGCGGTTCGCTGGCCTACATGATGGGTTCCGGAACGCTGGGCCGGGGCAGGCGATTAGCCAGCGGTTTGACTGGGAGCAAGCCCAAGCGGGTGTCCTTCAAGGGCGACAATCTCCCACCGCCATCGCCGCCGCCACCACCTGCCGTGGAACTGGACGAGAATGGATTACCCATCCCAGGGCCCGGCGATGCCGGCAGCTGCTCCTACATGCACTTTGACAACTACATGGACTACCAGGTGGGTAGCGCACTCTCTGGGGGGTGGAAATGAAAACTATATAAACCAGATAATAATACTTAAAGAGGCGGGTTCCCATTGAGCTTGCATGCTTTAAATGCGGTAATTTTTACCCATCCAACCACTTAAATCCTTCTTTTCTTGGCCTTTTAACTTAAGGCTGATAAGAAAAATAATAAGGAATTTGTTAAGAACATTTAATAATGTCTTTAAAGTACTTTTAAAGACTAATCACATGTGGAATGTCCTGTTTTTTTCCTTTCGTTAATATTCTATCCTTTATATATATTTGCGAAAGCTTAAAAGTTAGGTATGTTCTATGTTTAAAGGCAAGAAAATTATGCGCTTACAAAAACTGGCACCGCTCATTGTGGAGAAATATTAAATTCCACATTTTGCAGCTTCCTAAAATATATGGTCGGCTTAGCCATTAGATTCAAGGAAAGAACTGGGCTATATGCATTTGAAGGTGGGGAGCTGTGATAACGATAGGAGCGCTCCTGCTACTCTAATTGGCATTCATGGCCTTCATTCCCACAGAAATTGGATATGGAGATGGGGAAGCATTTACGATTATTGCCGGGTCTTTGTGTTCGTGCCGCGATTTCACTGACGACAACGCCTGTCACAATGGAGACACTGAGCGAAATAATCATTGAATCATTAGAGGGATTCCAAACTGTAGTTGCCTAGAAAGCAATTTTTAAATCGAAGATGCATCTTAATGTTATTTATTGAGAAGAGTTTGATATCTTAAATCACTTAATGTTATGTTTTAGGTTTTTAGATTAATATTCGTTGAGTGTGGAGAATAATACCCTAACAGAATCAAACGACCTGGCCTTGAATGGAAGATGCTCCGCTTTTATTTCATCCAGATAGGGATCCGTTATCAGATTCCTCCATAAAGAAGCTCGTATACTTTTATGCCGCACATATCCGCTATATATCCGCATCCCTTCGTTAAACGGTATTCCCCGTAGTTGATTTTATGTGCTCACTGACGGTGACGACATAAGGAGCTTACAGAGAGGTCAAACCAAATCGAAATCAGAAATATAATAAAATTAAAGCTATGTTTATTATAAATTCACCCAGATTTATGACAGAGTACGGAATTCCACATATAATTTTCTATTAACATAAAAAAAACTGGGAATTTGTTGCTAATATTAAATATAGTTCAAAATGGTATGTAAAAACATTCAAAGTTGCACTTGCATTCGTTTATTTAGATAGACGAGCATGCTGAAATATGCAAATTGGCTCTGTCAGATGTTGCATTTGAATTTGAGGTGTGGAGTCAAAAAGTTGTGTAAACTGAAGTGAATATAACGCAGCCGATTCGGATGAATGTTTAATTATTTGCGGTTACATTGATTTGTGCCAAAATAAAAAAAGAGAACAATCTATTCAGCTCTTTAGAAGTAGCAAAAAAAAAATTTAAGTAATTCTGCGGTTAGTCCATAAACCAAAAACTACCAAATTGTCAGAAAAAAAAAGATATATAAATCTATCACTTTAACTCTGCCATTTTACACTTTATCGAATCAGTTGCACTTTAATCCTTTTAAGTCCAGTAACTACTTTAAGTTTCCTATTTCAAGTCCTGCCAATATTTCTCTAGTCCACCAAATCGACTCAAATTGTCCTTTTTGTTCAATTTCAAACTTCAATAGTTTATATTTGCTGTCGGAATTCTAGCGAGGGGACCGGGCATGATAAATACCAGTGATTTTATTTACATTTGCGAGGGACACACATCCTGTGACCAAATCGGGCAAACGATTATTTGCATGTAACTCAATTTGCTTGGACTGCGGTCCGTGCTAGGGTGAATCAAATCCAGGACATGATTCCTATCGGACTGCCAAGGCCACCCCAACAATGAACTGGCGAACTCAAGCTCGAGAAACGAACCAAAAATAAAAGGGGGAATGTGAAGAAAAGTCCTGGGGCCGGGGCAATTGTCCTTCGTTGCCATTACTCACCGGGAACGCTGTCATCTTTGGTCGCCGGCGCCATTTGTTCACATTTGAATAATAAATTAAATGTTGCAAATGTCGTGCTGTTGCAGTTGCAGTTGCAGATTCAGTTTTCAGTTTTAGTTGCCTTTCAGCAGCCCGGGCATTTGTCCAGGACCAGCTCCCTGCTCCTGCTTCTCGGTGCTTGGGTTTTTTATGCGTTCCGCCAAAGCCATAAAAATCGCCATTATTTTCCAGCTCCCCCACAAGCCTCCGTCCTTTCTCATTTCTCCATTTCGCGCTTTGTTGCCTTGTCCACTGTCAGGACTTGCCATAGCACGGAGAAAAATATGGATTAATGGATCATTTAGAGGTTTATAGAGTCCAAGTATATCAAATTAAATGCTGAAAATAAGTAAATATAACAAGTAATTTAAATTAATTTGAAATGTTGACAATCTTTAATTGCAAACACAAATTCTTGTGGAAATTCTGCTGCGTGTTTTTTTTTTCACTGCTGCCTTATCCGTGCCGATGGCTTCGCTCCGATGCTCCCCTTCATTGAGTTTGCCAATAGTTGGCCAACAACACCCCAAACTCTCCGCCCCTTTTTCCATTGACACTCTGCCCAAAAAGCGTCGAGTCCGCACTTTCGGCTGTTGGTAGTCAAACTTTCCAACCGCCCCAAAATTTCCTGTGTTTCTCGTGTGCAAATAGTTTCTGGCCAGGAGCTGCCACTGCTGCTCCTGCTGCCGCCATTCATTCAAGGAGTTTTTCCTTTCTGGCAACCGTTCCACCGCAGCTCCAAGTGAGTTTTGATTGATGGATGTGTTGGTGGCTGCGTGTCAAGTTCGGCAAAACCAGACACTCCAAATCCATTGTCCTTCTCTTCGGCTTTCCGCTGATGTTCATGGGCGTTGAGGGCTGTCCTTCGCATCCAGGAATTCAACGTGGAAGTGATGAAGCGCTCTGCCATGAGCCTGCACGTGACTCCTGAGAATAACACATCCAGCGAAATTACAGTTTCTGTACAGAGTGAAAAATATATTGCGGAATAATTAATTATAACGATTATAAAGAATATTAGAAAGTCGTGGAAACTCCTCTCACATTTTCTACCTTATGTTTTCCATATATAATAAATTAATTACCGATTTTGTATCGTTTGAAATGCTTATATATTGTAATGGTACTTGATTTGTATTAATTAAAATAATATTAACATATTATTGTTATTATTTGAAGGTATCTATAATTATTACCATTATAATTATTACTTGGAGACCTCTCTTTTCTGCTCTGTGCCCGCAGAATGAAATCTTGAACGCAGCATTCTCTTGGCCAAAACCGAACATAACTTTTATTCGATTTCCCTGGACAAAAGGAAAACTTATTCATCAAAAGTTGTGTGCTTTTCGATCGGCACACATCAATCTGGGCCGGATAATGCATTAATTCGGCCACAAGGCATTACAATTAGGAAAGCGCTCGTCCGCTTAACACAATCGAAGGCCAAATTACATTTGAGGCCAAATCCATTGAGACATACAGTAAACATACGTACATACATTTAGTCCTGTGTCCCAGGCAGAGCCAATCAACTTTAAATTGTTTAATGAACACTTAGAAGAGCGTTTCGATTCCGTTGGCAAAAGCAAACAAACACAAGGCGAGGTCCGAGGGCGGTTAGTGGGTGAAAAGTGGGCGGAGAGTGGCAGTAAAATGGTCGGGGAGTGCGGACAGTTGCCGGTCATCGCCCACATAAGTCGCAATGGGACGGCAGAGTAAACAAACAAAATGCGAAACACTAACACAGCCATTGTGGCAAACGCCGACGGCCAACAGTCTGTTGTCCCTCAGACCCATCTCTCCTGAACCTGCCCCTGCACAGTGAGAAATCACAAAAAGAAAGCATCATCAATAATGTATTTCTTTCAAAAAACAAATAGATGTCAACGTGACTAATCTTAAGTCCGAAAAGGGAGCTCAGCTCTATATAGAAACCAAATCAAACCATTTTTACATTTAAAGCAACACAATAATCTTTGTTTCATAACAAATAAATACAGCAATGCATCAAAACATAAAATATATGCTCCAAGAGTAAGGAAACATTATTTTTCCGGTGCAGTTTTGGATTGGCTTCGGGTCCTTCCACCATTGCAGTATTTGAATGTGGCTGTTGTCGGAGCAACCTCCGTGCGGAAGGCAGAAATTACGTAGCAGCCACAAGGCAATTTGTGGCGACGAGGAGAGTCTGGCAGGACGAGAAAGAAACTGATGTCCATCAGCGTGAAATGGCCAAATGACATTTGAAAAACTAAAAACAGCAGCAGCAGGAACAGCAGCTGGCAACTCGACAAGTCCCAGCTGTCCTGCTGCGCACACTCTCCGGGGTCCTGGGTATCCGGTCGAGGACAGCTCCGCCGTACAATGGAGGCGAATTGATAAAGTTGACCTCAAATTCTTTGTACATTAGTTTCCCTTTATGACCAAATCAATCATAATCAACGCCGAGCGAGAGAGCCACCCGATAAATTGATATGGTGAAGTTTATTGCATTGTCTGCGAAAGTTATTACCCCGAACGATGGAAAAGTTGTCCTAACGTCTTAACTTGACAGAAACAAGGAACCAAGAGGCATCAAGATAAATTAACCTTTTCTTTTCTGTAAATACTATGTTTTGCTTAGAGAGAATTACCTAAAGAAGAAGTCATTTAGTTGAAAAAGTATTAGAGGCATTCAGTTTAATCCAATTTAAAGTTGAACACAAGCTAACTTAATTGCTTCCAAATAATCGAAATGTATTGAAAACGTTTTACTAAACATCCGTTTTAGCCTGCTAAGTCGGAAAGTATATGAAAAGATTACCGCAAAAATAAACTAGTCAAGGATAAAGGATTAGATTATGCAACCAATTTACATCCTTTTTTTAGGCACTCGCCGGAAGTGGAATCATTGTCGACACTTACACCTAGCTGGGAGCTGTCCAGGCCGCTCCTCAAAGTCTCTGCGGAGCTGCTGAGGAATATTTATGGAATGGATTTGCTTTGTTTCCCCTGAGTGCCCCGCGTATAACATGATATATGCATGTGGCGGGTATGAGATATGGCATGACAAATACTTTTCAGCATACAGCAAGGAGTGCTTCCTCTGTCCACCCTAAAAACCCCACAGCCAACAGTCCCTTTTTGGCTGTTGCACATGCGGCACAGATTTTAGTTGTTTTTAGTCTCGCACTATATTCTCGCTGCCGGTTCGGGGTGTTTCAGCAATAACAAAAAAAGAAACTAAAAATAGAGGTTTTACTAAAAACTGCAGCTGCAAAAGGGAAAATAATGGCGGAAACTATAAAGCATTCCGTAACAGTTTTTTTTTTTTTCTTGCTCCCGTTTCTATTTTTTGCCGTTGCCGTTTTCATTGTTATTGTCCTTGTTGACGTTGGTCCTGTTGCCGCCGCCAGCCTTTCGCCTTTTGTGCGAACTGAATGACTCTGATGCTGCTCCTGCTGCTGACATGTTGCAGGTTGCTGATGCTGCTCCTGCTGGTGCTGGTTAGCCAAGAGTAGCTACCATTCTTGTTGCCGCCTCGTCTGCTCATTTTTATTTAAAACTCAATTGGACGAATTTCAGTCGCGGGTCGGAGATCAGGCAAAAGGCATCAACAATAGAGCCAATTTGTGCGCCGTCCGCCATTCTTTAAAGTGGAAGCTTTATGTGAATGTAAATAAAGCGTAAAATAAGCGAACTCTATTCGTATCACAGAGATCAAGATTTTTCCCAATTTCCCGCTTTATCCTTTTTCCATAAAAACTTTAAATATATATAAGATAAAGCCCGGGGCTAAGAAATATTGCTTTTCTCTTTCGCGTTCAAATAAATTTTAGGCAGTTGGGAAATCGATGCTTATCTGGTGGCTATCTTTTCCGGACAGATAGCTATCGGGGACTTTGTCTATGAGGGTACAAACCGGTCCTAAATAAATTGTTTAATAAAATAATAACTATTCTGGCACTATTGATAACTTATGCTCCAATCGAATGAAAACAAATCAGTATGATCTGAATAATTCTGTATTCTTCCCATCATCTATTTCCCAGAAGAGAGGCCAACGACTCCCTTTCAGACCTTATTTAGTTCTCGAGTTTTGAATTAAAGCAAAACCCTTTTTTAAGTCGCAATTAGTTGGCCCTTAAAAAAAACTAACTAATTTCCTAGTAAAAGCTAGGTTTATTTTTGTTTCCCCGGTAACGTGTCAATGGAGGGCATCACCCGGACTAAACTAATTATAAAGTTGGCACAACTAAGGCAAACCTGTGGGACAGCTCCGGCGCAGGCGGCAGGCCGTGGTCATGCATTTTTGGGCCGGCTCTGTCGCCTGCCAAAATGCGAGCAAAGTCTGTGGGAAATGTGGCCAAATCTGCTGGCCGGATTACAGCTTTAGAGCTCCCACAACGCCGGCGATGATGACGAGGACGATGATGCGACCTCCGGTGCTGGCAAACAAACTTTTCGCGTCACAACCAGCCATGTGTCCTGCGCCCGGAAAAGCCACCCAGCCAGCCACCGTCCTTGCGCCCAGCGGAAAAGTGCAGTGCACTGTACAATGAAGCGCCTTTTAAGCAGCAGCCGCCAACGGTGGCTGCGAAACTTTTTAGAGCGGTTTTCCCCCTTTCTTATTTTTTATTTATTTATTTTTTTTGAGCAAGAAATCTAGGGAAAAAATTATGCACTGTACGATGCAAGTGCGACGACGAGGGTGCCGGCGATAGCGGAAGCACGTAAAATATTTGCATTTTTATTAAAAATTGAATAAATTGAGATGAATATTTCTTGCGCTGCCAAAAAGTTCTCCCCTCAGTCATCTTGTTATCGTTTTATTACTTTCGCGGAGCCGGCCAAAAGTTTTCAGCTTTTATGAAAGTTAATTTCGCTGCTGCCTGATGCCCGCTGCATGCTGCATGATGTTTGAAATTCATAATTAAAAATAGTTGAATATGTAGCGAGCGAGTCCCTTTATGACTATGTTTTATATCATTTTTAATTTAATTAATTCTGTGGCCAGGGCTGTGCTGCGCTTTTTTCCATCACGCTCATACGCCGTGTGATGCCGATTTTCCAGCTAATTAGCCAGGGCCCGGAAGCGCCCAGCGAAACATAGTGAAAACTTTGTGAAGGACTGTCTCCTGCAAGAATGCACAGCCCGGAATCATATTAATTCCGTACAAAAAAAAAAAACACGGATTTAAATGAATGAATGAATATAATTAAAATGCTTTCATGTGTAGCTAAGTTAGAGGGGGAATTTGAAAAAGAAACTAATCAAATTTATTCAATTCATCTGGCCGATCTGGGGCTGTAACTATTTGTCTTAAAGGGGAACTTTTTGTTGGTGTTAAAGCATGTGCATTAATTATTTAAATTACAGAAATACCCCAATGCATTTACTTTTTTTGTCCTGCTAGAGGCATGAATATTTTATTTGCTTTCGAACTTAATTTGAAATGCATTAAACAAGGGACTTAATAACATATTACATTTGTAGGTAACTATTCGTTGTGTTTGCTTTAAATTAATTGAATTTATTAGGTAATTCTGAAAACTAAATATAAATATTTGCGAGTATAACCTAGATGCAGATATTTGTGGTTGTTATCCTCGAATTTTAATTTCCCACTTGGTTAATATAAAAAATATTGAATTGTTTTACTTCATTGTGTTGTTAAAAAATACTTCTTTAGTTAACATTTTCTTCACATGCAGTTATGTACTTGTAAGTCGCCCAGGAAAATAGTTATCTTTGTATCCAACAGGGAAACATTTCAAGTTTGTTTTCAATTTAATTTCATGCTCCGATATGTCTCCATCTTGGGATTCCCAAGGCATGTGTGCATTTAGATTTGATTTGTACTTTGCACAGTTTGCCATAATTCCTCTGGCAGTCGCAATATAAACAAATCATTGCCCTGCCCCCTGGCAAAACTTTCTGTCACAACTTTCACACGACAAAGTTTCCCTTTTTGTACTTTGTACTCTGTGTGGGCGAATGCCACGCCCACGTGCGTCTCGCAGAAGTTGACTTTTTCGGACCCGGGGACACATGTGGCCCCAAAGTCCATGAATTATGACTAAGGCTTAATTATGTCAGGCCAAGATTAGCCCGGCGGCAGCCATGAATTCCATCACTCGCAACGGACGGAAGGTGGAGGTGGAAACGGTTATGGGTTCGGGACTGGGTCTGGGTCCATTATATTGATTCTGATATGGTTATTCGGTTCATTAAAAAGTTTCCCCCATGAGTCGTGTTGATGTTCCATGCAAGTTATGAATATAGCAGAGCGCTGAAAGTTTGCGTCTTCTGCTGCAGTTTTAATTAGGGCACAAAATCAACGAAGAAACTTTGACGCACTTTTAATGAAGCAACTTTTCGACGCACGGCTGTATCACCCGGCCACTCCCTTCCAAAGTTAAACATTGTTGCTGTTTGGTTCGAGACCATG
This sequence comes from Drosophila kanapiae, assembly GCA_008042475.1. Lineage (NCBI taxonomy): Eukaryota > Metazoa > Arthropoda > Insecta > Diptera > Drosophilidae > Drosophila > Drosophila kanapiae. The sequence continues at coordinate 10,302 of VNJM01000021.1, read as the reverse complement.
CCGCTCACCTTCATACATATATATTGTCTTTAAATGCTTTAAATGGAAAAACCAATCAAATCCTCATCGAAAAATGTTTTTACTAATATTAATAATGTTGAATTTCATGTTATTCTTACCTTTTCATCTATGGCAGACCACTGGATTCGGGGGATTACCCGACGTCACCGAGCACTCGAACATCCGCCGCACGCTGTCCCGCCAAAACTCTATATCGAATAGCGACTCCGGCGGTGAAATAGCCAGCATTCAAAAGTCCAAGGTCAACTTCGGCAACGCCCTTTCCGCTGGCGTGGTCGTGGGTGGCGATATCGTCGGACTGGACGCCAAGTCGCCAACTTCGCTGAGCTCGGCAACGGGTGCCGGCGCCTCCGGAAAGGCCAAGGGAAAGGCCTCGCGAAAGGCGAACGCTGGAGCGGATGGTGGACAGAAGAATAGGCGCGGCTCCTGGCTGGTAGCCTTCACCCTGGTCAGTGCCATCTGCCTGCTGGCCATTGCTGCAACGCTGGCATATCAGCACTTCCTTATGGCACCCAGCCGCAACTCCCACGCCCAAAGACTGAGAATCGTCCGCCGCATCCTGCGCGAGGTGCCGCTGGTCGACGGGCATAACAACTACGCCTGGAACGTACGCAAGTACGCCCATAGCAGCCTGGAACTCCACCTCAGCCATGACCTCGATCACAAGTCGCTGTGGGCACGGCCGGCATGGGCGCAGACGGACATGGAGAGGCTCAAGCAAGGACTGGTCAGCGTGCAAGTGTGGTGAGTCCTGATAAATTTCCATTTACATTCCAAAATCTTCGCATATCTCTTTATAAGCCCCATAAGTCCTACAGAGCAATTTCTGAAAGAATTGTAACGGGCGGGATTGATTGCACCCCATAACCCCAAACTATATTTGCTTATCATCAATACAAATATTACATAGCAGAGGTGGAGAGTACTGACCGGATATATCAGCTTAATTTCCACGCACCGAGAAGATATACTAGATCCTCTTTAGCTTTAGTGTTGCTCCACTGTAAAAAATCGTATGAAATCCAGGAACCCCTTAGGGTTTTATGTGCTAATTACAACGATATGTACCCAATAACCTCAAACGTAGACAGCCTTCCCAAACTAATAACTTGAATTTTAAAAAACTTAGTACGCATGCAACCACCAAACATTCAGGCAGCACGATTTAAAGATTTAATTCCTAAACTCAACTCAGTTGTAGGTACCAGGTATCTTACATTCGAACTGAATCAAATTACTGACTTATTTTAATTGGAATTTAATTTTAATTTTAACGCTTTTCAACGCTCCTAAAGATGTATATGTAGCTGATTGTATTGAACAGATAGTTCGTGTTTAAATGCCTTTTAAATCAACTATGAATAGTACTCAAGGCAAATATAATTATTCAATTAAATATTTAGCGTTTTATTTATTTAAAAAGTTCAATTTGCGGTTATTTCTGTGAACGAAAGCATTGCCAGAGTTCTTTTAAAAATGGTTTTAGGCTTATAGGCATTAAGTAAACCAATTACGTTACGATCATTTTGGCCCTTGGCCATGATTTAAATCCAATTGAGCCCCTTGTTATATTCAAGTGGAATTACAACCCACCCGCCGGCCGACGCCAAGTCATGAAAATTGAAAAGTAACATAAAACTGCAATCAGGCCGATGCGAAGGCGACCCGGTCAGAGATCTGACCCCATCTACCAGAGGCATGCATTCGAGTGCTAGCCAAAACATGGCAACATACAACCAACTGCCACGCCCACTTCTCCTGAACTTGCCCCCGCGCGGCAATAAAAAGCTGCCAACAATTTGACTGCAAAATAAAATTTGGCAACCGTCTGGAGGCCCCTAGGGCAAGCAGCCAACCTGTCTGCTGCTTCTCCAAACCAAGCCCTCGCTTGGTCCTGCCTACACTGATAAAAAGGATTAAAAAAATGGGACAAATTAGTTCTTGAGTCCAGCAAAAAAGGCAACATAAATATAGAAACAAATAGAGAATTTCAGTTAGAATAAACCTTTTATTTATTTGAATATATGCAAATAATAATAAATTATATTTGTATGATACTTATATACGTACTTATATAATTTGCGTTTCCTTGCCGTGTAATCCTATCCCTATCCCTATCCTCCTGCCGCATTAACTTTATTTTTTTTTAGCCTGGTTTCGGGGCAAAATCTGACAGGCGGCAGACAGCTGCAGTCCGAGAAAAACGCTGATGGGCAATCGACTTGACTTCATTTCAAAAGGACTCCCACTTCAACCCAACCAACCACCCACCGCCCACTGCCTGTGACTGCCAAATGGCGCAAGCGTAACTTTACGCCAATTTCGCATTTCAATTCGACGTTTGGCATTGTTGAAGTTTCCTGGGAGTTTGGCACAGGCCAGACCCTCGGGCTCGCTTATGGCCATATCATTGCAACTGGCAACTAAAACGCAAAGTTCATCCTTGCTAACTAACCACCACCTTGGTTGGCACTTTCAATTTGCATTTCCCAATTAAACAGGACTCGTGGGGCGTTAGTGATGACCAAGGCAGAGGATATTGGGGGAAAATATTCGTATTCATTGGAAATATAGAAGTTTTCGGTAAAGAAAGGAGCTGAATGTATAGGAAGAGTAATGGGGAGAGTTCACGGTTAGATATTCAGAAATATATATATACTTCTACTTATATTGGCATCGATTCTAAAATCCCTGCTAAGTACCTCTGATTTCCATATTTTTCTGTCTAATATTTTGTGTATTTCTCTTTCTGTCCAGCCAAACTTTGCTAACTTTTCGCCATTTCACTGTGTCCCTTTGCAGGTCAGCATATGTGCCGTGCGAGGCACAGGGCCTGGACGCCGTCCAGCTGGCTCTCGAGCAGATAGACATAGTGCGACGCCTGTCCGACATGTACGCCCGGGAGACAGTGCTAGCGACGTCGTCGCAGGACATTATTGAGGCGCATCGCCGAGGGCTCTTGGCCTCCCTGATCGGCGTAGAGGGGGGCCACACCATTGGATCCTCATTGGGTGTGCTGAGATCTTTCTATTCGCTGGGGGCGCGGTACCTCAGCCTCACCCATCGATGCGATGTCTCGTGGGCGGGTTCGAGCTCGTCGCCGGCTGAGCAGGGCCTCACGCCCTTCGGCAAGGCCATTGTCCGCGAAATGAACCGGCTGGGCATGATGATCGACCTGTCGCACAGCTCGGATGCCACTGCCCGAGATGTGCTGCAGGTGACACGGGCGCCGGTCATCTTCTCGCACTCCGCCGCCCGCCAGCTGTGCAACTCGACACGGAACGTGCCGGACGACATACTCCGCCTGGTGGCCGAGAACGGTGGCCTGATAATGCTGAGCTTCGACTCCGAGGACGTGGCCTGCGGTCGGCAGGCGCGGCTTCAGGATGTGATCGAGCACATTAAGTATGTGCGCGCCATTGCCGGCATCCAGCACATTGGACTGGGAGCTGGCTACGATGGCATCGAGCTGCCGCCCCTGGGACTGGAGGATGTATCCAAGTACCCGGAGCTGCTGGCCGCTTTGCTGGAGGATCACAACTGGAGCGAGGAGGATGTGGCCATGCTGGCGGGCCGCAATTTTCTGCGCATCATGGAGACAGTGGAGACGGTGCGTGACTACTGGAAGCGGGCGGCCATCCAGCCCATCGAGCAGACGGAGCCGCAGCCCAAGACGCAGTGCACCTACATGTCCTCGTGACCGCAGGCGCAGGCGGTGAGACAGCGACGGGACGAGCCGCCGCAAGAGCGGGCCAATCGGACCACGGCCACGCTGGCTGGGCTCCACATCTGGCAATCGACATCGGCGGCGGAGGAGACCGCCTCAAATCGCTCGGATCCGGCGGTGATCGCGGCCACGACCACCAGTTTCACGGTCAGCGAGCTGCTCCAGTAAAAGGATTTGGATTACAAAACCAGAGGGAAGCATTTTGGTTGGCGGTTCGGTTCGTAGGCGGTTTTTTTTTTTTTGTTTTTTTTTTTTTGTTGTGGGAGGAGAGCAAATAATAAGCGCATCTTTTTCAACCAATTATCAATTAATTATATTATTATTTAAACACATTACCTTCATAGTATTTGGTCAATATAATGAACTGATTTAGAAATTTATTTCCATTTCCGTACTCGAAGAGTGGAGTTTCATAGCAAACCACTAGTTGCGAGGGAAATTCTTAGATTTAAAATTCTAATTCCAAAAAAACCAAGCTATTCCGGAAATTTAGAAAACGTTTAATTGAATTATTTGATTAGCATTCATGTTTGTGACAATTTTCAAATGATAATTTTCATTATTCCTTATCTTTAACAATATAAACAACGGTGTATATATATATTTGAACTTATCCAACGAGTGGCATAGTTCAAGAAGCTTTGAGTTTGGAAACAAAAACAAAAAAACAACCTTCAGCCCAACATTTGAGCAACTGTTGCGGCAGCCCTCGTGAATAATTAGTGTGTACGAGTACATTTACTTCCGTAGGATGCATTGATAGGCGTATGAATAAATAATAATAATAATAAATATACTAGTAATTAGCCCATAAATGTTTTGCAGCTCTTCTTATTGGTGTTGTGGCACTGCATAAATTATGCACTGTGCGCATACTTATTGTTGTTGCTGTACCGCGGGGCGTATGCGCGATGCAGCGACGCAGCGACGCAGCGAACTCCGAACCGCAAACCAAAAATCTTTCTTGGCTTCTCAGTGACTGTATTATACATGTAGGGCACACACATCAATGATTCACGCTAATTATCGCAATTAAGCGCAATATATTTAATCACGAACATCACGCCGACGAGAGACCGGACGGACACCCGAATATATATCTCCAAAATGAATTAATTGGAACAGATTCCACACAAACACACAGCTAGTTAGTGTTAAGCCGAAGGATCAAAAGTCAATATGCACAGCAAGCACAACAGTTAAAGGCACGGCCACAGAGCGAATGCAATTAAAATGCGATTTTTCATCCGGGCAGCATACATATGTGGATGGATCTCTCTTAATTTCTGTGTTAGGTTAGTTAAAAGCCAAGAGTATAAAAGAAATACAAGTAAAAATCAAAAAAACTAAAACATTGTTCTCGTGTATGCATAGCTACATATATTCCACACACAAAAAACTTGAAATTAAAGTAAAAAACCAGCAGAAGCAATGCGCATAATCGAATAGAGGAATACGCATTTCTATAAAAATAAATCGAAACAAAACCAATATATAATCTGTGTGTCTTTTTTTTTTTTTTTTTTTTTGTTTAAATCAACTTTGGTTCTTTCTATGGTCTGAATAAAATAAATAAAATAACCTTTGAAATAAAATAATAAAATAATATAACCTTTGAGGTAAGATAACCAGCTATGTAGCCAGGCCTTAACTTTAAGTTGGACTAGACAATATCCCTTTTAATCAGTCAAATGATTCCTGACCGATTATGCTGACTCAGCCACTTAGTTTTATGCCCAATCAATCAATGGCAATGGATACTTTGGCCCTTATTTGTGTGTATATGTATAGTATATGGTAAGTAAGTGCTGGCGGAATGTCGACTCTACTAGCTTTGTTCTAGGTATGAAATATCTGATACACCCGAATGCTTATACAATCGCAAAGTCTGGCGACCATAAAAAACGTTAAGTGGTCGTAAATCAAAATTGTTCAAGAATGGAAAAGTTCTCAAAGTTCATCCACACGACGGCGACGACACACAGGCTCCCATTGTCCTCACGCCGGTATTTGCTTTCCAGAAAGGAACTCCCAGTAGATCTGGAAATCGGTGGCGTCTGCCTTTGGCCCGGAGAGCATCCTCGCTCAGCTGTGGCCCAATCCAATTTCGTGCATTTGCAGTCCATTGAGTTTTGCTTAAATTTTAATGAAACTAAGCGGTCTCCGCCCAGACACACATTCCAACCATTTTCGGGGGCGAGACAGCACCGACGACGCCATCAAGTTTTAATATCAGCATTTTTTTTCTCTCTTAAATTTGTTGCTTTTTTTGTTTTGTTTACAAGTTTCTGTTTTGATTGCTTTCAGTTGGCTTTGGACCCCGCAGCGGAGCACTCCGCTGGGCTTTGTTCAATTTTGTTGATTCTGCGACGACTTAATAGAGTCACTAATTGTTGTATACAGGCGGGGCGGAGGGATAAAGCTGTGTCCTCCCGGCAATCTCACGCAAATCAACGAATATTGTCTGGGGTAAGTATATACATGGCATGGGTAGAGAGATATATTTCTTTAATAGGGAATATTTTATGTTTAAGCTTAATCCTTGTACAAAAAATAAGAAAATGGCGTTGACTTTGAAATTAAAAAAATAAAACATATTAAAAATGATATTAACATAATATGATTACTTAGTAGAACAGGAGTTCTAACATGTTGCCAATGAAAGAAAAACTTCTTCTTAAATATTCGAAACTTGGGGACATCTACATAACTTTGTTTACGATTACATTCGCCATTAAATGTAATTACCCAATTTCATGGACACCTCAACGTAAACGGACGCGACAATCCACTGTTCAAGGACAATAAACGTGGCCTGGTGAAAATTAAGAACTGGCCGTTAACGAGGCGAGAGGCATGGCTGGCATGGCATCGTATTCTCATTAACACGCCAGTCCGGTTTCAATTTCCTGTTTAATTTTTCTTTCCATTATAAATGGCTTTCGCTTCTTCACTGCATGGCCCGTAAAGCCAGTGCCCGGACAGTTACAGCACCAACTTCGCCGCCCCATGAGACAAAAAGCCATAAACAATGCGCTCCGACAACTGCGACGAGTTGATGGACAAAATAATGCCTGATGACATTTATAATGAGCCAAATGTTGTTGCTCTTGTAGCACATCCTTGTTGTTCTTGTTGTTGTTGTTGTTGTTGTTCCTGTGTAGCTGTTGATAAGTGGAAATTCGCTTCATGTGGCCGAAATTTGCGCTTCATGGCATCATAAATCTGTGCGCTTCACTTGCCCCTGCCCCAATGTTGTAACATCTATGTTTTCCCAGAAAATATTATTATTATTAAATTATTGAAGCGTGGCTTGACTTTCTCAGTCTGAAAAGAATTCGCTGGAAGAAGAATTCACTCGAACGCTTTGCTTTAAGTTCGCTGTTAAGTTTATTTTTGTTGTTATGCCATACATAAAGGCTCTTCTTTATTTTGTTTATAACATAAATTGTATGTTCAGATTACGTTGAGCATTTTACAATTTCACTTAAATGGAGCTCCATATACTATGAATAATGAAAAATCAAGTCGTGATCCTGTTTCCGTCTAGAACATTGCAAGTTAAGGAACATATTTCATAGCTGAGAGTTTGTAGCAGTTATAAATGTTTAAGATATATTATTTTAAGATTTCGTTACGTAGAGATATTCATATTTCTCCTTGTCAGTCAACAAATTAGACTGGCCGACGGTGTTGTAAAAGTCATTCTTATTCATCCAATTGAAGTTAAGGTGGCCCAATAGCGTTCGCACATAGTTCGAGTGCTGCCCTTTTATTTTGGTATTTGGCTTACCCATGCCAGGGTTCTCGGCAGCATCCTTTCCGTTGTCATCTGATTCTTGATCTTTAATTTCGGAAATCTCTTGGTCGTCGTCATCGGAGGATTTTACTGGTGCCACCATCTGACCAGTGACACAGTCACCCTCTCTTTTATCCTCAACGACATACGGGGTCTCGGCTGGATCATCGTCGATCAAACCATTGGCAGTAACATAGTATTCGATAATTTTAAATCGTTGGACCTCGTCCACGAAATTCTGTGTCATGATTATGTACTGTTCGAAGACTTCGGAGGACAGGTACAGGACACTAGAGTTGCCTATGTATTTAGGAATTATGTTCCTCATGCGCTAAGTATACAGGAATAAAATGAATAAATGTGATTTCGTAAGTCTTCCTAATAGCTTACCTTAACTATGATATTCTTAAGTTCTATGTTGTTGATGTCGCACGAGATCTGGAAGAGCTTGATTAGATCGGTGAGAGACATATCGCCTGCCCGTAACTTAATGATCATAACGCAATCGTGAACTATGGATTTCACCAGCCACCTGTTTCCGCAGATGAGGAGTTCCATTATTATCGAAAGGCTGCACTCCTTAAGCGTCTGTTGGTTGTAGGTGTACACATATTCAATGAACTTGGCAAAGATTTCCGGCTTAACATCTTGCAGACGGAATTCACCCGACACGGAGTCGCTGAAGGAACTCAGGAACAGGCGCTCGAAAAATTCCGATGAACTGGCCAGGATGATCCTATGGCAATCGAAGGATTCGTTTCCCACAAGAATACGGCAGTCCGAAAACTTCTTGTTATTAAACAAATATGCTAAGTAGGGTTTTAGCCTGGGAATTATTATAGAATTTATTGAAAATCTCAATTAAATACCACATACCACATACTCACCACTTATCCATATTATTTATATTTTTGGGGTAATACGTTCTATCTGCTGAAATTACTATAAAAATTGCATTCGTTTTAATTAAATGTAGACTATCTGCATTTAGAAATATTTCAAGTTCAACGCCTGATTTTTTTGATAATTGTTATTTTGTGAATTTTCGTATTTGTATTTCTGGAAACCCCCTTATTCGAAACTAAAGTGGCCTGAATACATACATATACAATACATTAAACGCATATGTATGTACATACATTTAAAACGGCAACTGACTTCTATCGCGCTTGGTGAATTTTTTCATTCGTTTCGATATGACTTCTTAGATATGTATTAGTTTATTAAATCAAGCACTGATTAATATTTGCTAGTATGTATGTATTATTAGGTACACCCAGAATTTAATATTCACCGTTTTTTAATAGCTTTTGCTCACACAACCAAACTGAATGACGCCTCGAAAAGATTAGAGCGGAGTTCCAGTTTTGGTTCACAATGGACCTGGATCGTTTCACGCGTTAAGATATTATAATAACGCCGGTATCGATATCATTAAACTTATCGGTGTGATTTAAAACTATTTTAGTCATATATTAATAATGCATAATAACATAATATAAGCATTGTATTAATGCCTGCATTGTATTTTCATAAGGAGTTATTGGGATATTGTAAGAATTGGAAGGGAATATTGCAAACTGAACCCGATATTATCGAAAATAAATAAAAAAAAAAACCATAATAACACAGTACTTCCTGAAACTGTTTAACGCCAAATTCACACTATAATGATTTTCACATTGCAACATCCACCATCCACCATCAGCCTCTTCATCTTCTATCTTTACTTAAAAATGTATCAAATTTTAAGCTAAGAGGAATATGATAAATTAAGCGCTTGTTTTGCCAATTCTTAAGAAAGTATACATAAGAATAGATTTTTGAAAAAAAACCTTTTTTTTCGAAACATAATTACAATAAAACATATAAGAAAAATAAACGGTACCCACCACGGACTAGTGAATTCGTTAGACACCAGATAATTACGAATTGTTGAGCAAGCTTCGAGTAGCGAATTCGATAACGATAGGCATGTGATGAATGTATGGCATACATGGCATGTAAGTAGAAGAATATCCAGATTCCCCGAATCCTCATATAATAAACTTGTACCACCAACCATACAGCATATAGACTTCCCATTTCATACAACGAAAATGGAACCAAAAATTTTTAGCGACAGGCCCCAGAGCGCCGTATGCGACAGGCCCCGCAGCTTCGGGAATGCTCGGCAATTTGCTCTCTCTCTTTTTACGCTCTCGCTCGCAACGACCGCTCAGATCAGATCATTCGCAAAGAGGCGCATCTCAAAGAAGGTTGTCGTGCGCTTGACTTGGCCTTTGTATGTGTGCGTGTTCATGTATTCACATACACGGATGCATGTATGCGTGGTTATTCCCTTTCGAAGCCAGCCAGATTTTGTCTTTTGCTACTTTTCATGCTTGGTACTGTAACAATATGGGCGTATTCACTATTGGGTTAACAATTAAAATAATAATATTATGTGTTATATTATATTTTTTAATATTTCAGCATACTCTTTGTATTTGTTCACAAATACGAATCTGGGATAAGAGTGAAATGTTTTGCATATACATATATACACGAATGAAAAAAATTTAATCTTCTGAGATGGGAACAGGGTATTTTTCCGTCGGTGACACTAAAATACCAACTACTGCTAGGTGGTTCAGAAGAGTTGAAACCAAATCATCTGTTCTTGGTGATCTGCGAACGGATGGTGCCTGTATACCTTACTGAGATTTGATTTTTAGGGGAGCGGGCAGAAAGGGAATCAGCTGATTAATACATG